>CM062818.1:284986111-285202017 GCA_031772625.1 Pinus tabuliformis
GGGATGCAAGGGGCATCTCAAGCTTATTACAGCCCCAACCAATCGACCCCTATGCCTTCCTGGGGTCCCCCTGCTCATCCTTCATGTTCCATGCCTCCTCCATGGTCTTATCCACCTCAGTACCCCACTCAACCTACTTCTCATTCATATCATTCACATGCCCAGCCACAGCCTCAATGGAATGCACCTCAGTCGGGGTGGAGGCCCCAATACAACACTCCTCCTACCATCTTGCCTCCACCACCAGTTCAACCTCAGCCATTACCTCCTGCTCCTCCAAGGCAACCTCAAATGCCTGCTCAACCGAACCCGAACCCCAACAATAGACAGGCCCATCAGGTATACACTGGGGAAACCTCATGCCCTACCTATGCTGTGGAGATCCAGGAGATCAATCTTCGATCTGGAAAGACTCTACCAGATCGCCAACCTCCTGCCCCAGAGGATGAGGAACATAAACAGGAAAGTGAACCAAAGGCTATTCCACCCTTTCCTGAGAGACTAACAACCACCACACAACCCAACCCAGAGGAGGATGAGCTTCTGGGTGAGCTTAAGCAGTTGTGTGTAAAAATACCACTTTTCCAAGCCATCAAGGATGTGCCAATATACAACAAATTAGTTAAGGAAAAGTGCTTCAAACACCCAGGCAGGCAGAAGAAAGAGGCTTCAACCATTAATGTCATAGGACAACTGTCTGACCTGATGCTAGGACAAGTCATCTGCCCAAAGTACCTAGATCCTGGAAGTCCTGTAGTAGATGTCCACATCAATGGCACCATCATACCTCACACCTTGATTGATCTGGGGGCTGCCATTAATGTGATGACCAGGGATACCATGCTCAAACTCAATTCTGCAGGGTTCCTTGAGCAAGACCTCGACGGTACTGCAATTAGCAGATCGCTCCACCGTGACTCCCGAAGGGATTGTGGAGGATGTCCTGGTCTCTATTGACTCTTGGGAATACCCTGCAGACTTCCTGGTTCTGCAACCAAAGGCAAAGCTTACTGGATATCCTCTCATTTTGGGAAGGCCTTGGTTAGCTACTGTAGATGCTTACATAAGTTGTCGTGCAGGAAACATGACCATCAAAAATGGTCCCATGTCCAAGCAGCTAGTCCTATACCCTCCTGCCCAACCCTCCTTAGAGCATGACTTACCACTCTGGTTGGAAGAAGGAGAGGAAGACGAGGTCTACACAGAACCTCTGTGCACCTTAGATACCACTAGAAGAGACCCCCCAACCGAGGATGACTTGATCGAGACCTTGATCCAGAATCCACCTTCCAGTGCACTACCCTTAGAGAAATTGGTGGAGGATGCCCAAGCTAGCACCTTAGTGGATCTTTGTACAACCAACCCTGTTACTTCCAGAATCAAGAATGTGGAGTTCGGCCCTGAGAAAGCATTGAAGATCAGCTCCTCCCTATCTCCTTCCCAGGAAAAGGAGCTGTGTAGTCTGTTGGCCAGCCACCTAGATGCTTTTGCTTGGAGCTGTAAGGAAATGAAAGGAGTCCATCCTTCGGTCTGTACCCATCATATATACATCAAAGAGGATTGTAAACCGGTTAGGCAACCCCAGAGGAGAATGAATCCAGCTCTTAAGGACATTGTCAAGGAAGAATTGCAAAAACTGTTGGATGCAGGATTCATCTACCCCATCTCAGATAGTGAATGGGTGTCCCCTCTGGTGTTGGTTCCCAAGAAAAATGGGAAATGGAGAATCTGTGTGGACTACCGAGAACTGAACAAAGCTACCAAGAAAGACCATTTCCCTCTACCTTTCATAGATCAAGTGTTGGATGGATTGGCAGGAAAGAAGTTCTTCTCTTTCCTGGATGGGTTTAGCGGGTACAACCAAATCCAAATCAGCCCGGAAGACCAAGATAAGACCACCTTCACTTGTCCTTGGGGTACCTTTGCCTACCGAGTTCTTCCCTTTGGGCTATGCAATGCTCCTGCTACCTTCCAGAGAGCTGTCTTGAGCATCTTCTCGGAGCTGGTCCATGATGCAGTGGAAATCTATATGGATGACTTTACTCCTTATGGGGCCAACTTCCAGGAAGCATTGTCCAATCTGGGAAAAGTCCTAACCAAATGCATTGAGATGAACTTGTCCCTTAGTCCTGAAAAATTTGAATTCCTAATGACTGAGGGCACCGTGCTAGGCCATACCATCTCTTGCCAAGGGTTGCAGGTGGATCCTAACAAAATTGCTCTCATCAAGAGGGTTCCACCTCCTCAAAAGGTAAGGGATGTCCGAAGTTTCTTGGGATTAGAAGGATACTACCGGAGATTCATTAAAGATTTCAGCAAGCTAGCCTCGCCATTGTTTGGCCTGTTGGCAAAAGATGTGGAGTTTAAATGGACTGACGATTGTCAGAGGGCTTTAAATGAATTGAAGGACAAGTTGGTGTCAGCCCCAATCCTGAGAGGTCCAAACTGGGCCCTACCTTTCCACATCCACACTGATGCCTCAAACAAAGCCATAGGTGTAGCTTTAGGACAGGTTGAGCAAAAACTTCCATATGCCATTTACTTTGTTAGCAAAAACTTGTCCAAAGCTGAGCTGAATTACACTATAACCGAGAAAGAATTCTTGGCTGTGGTCCATGCACTAAACAAGTTCCGACATTATATTACTGGTTACCAGACCTTTGTACATACAGACCATGCTGCAATTAGATATTTAATGAATAAACCAGATGTGAATGCTCGTATTATTAGATGGTTACTTTTATTGCAGCAGTTTGATTTGACCATTGTTGACAAACCAGGTAGAGAAAATGTTGTTGCTAACTTTTTATCTAGATTGGATTTGTCTGCAGATGAGGATGGAACAGTGGATGACCAGATGCCCGATGAACATCTGTTTTCTATTTCAGTACTCTCTCCATGGTTTGCTGATAAAGCAAACTACCTTGTTTCAGCACAGTTCCCTTCGCACCTATCCTCCAGAGAGAAGAGCTGAATCATCAGAAAAAGTGCCTCATTTACCTGGATTGGGGGCAATCTGTTCAATATTGGTCCCGATCAGATCTTAAGGCATTGTGTAAGGGAGGAGGAAGTCTTTGATATCCTCCTCACTTGTCATGATGGGCCTTGTGGAGGAAATTTTGCAGCAAAAAGAGTTGCCTTCAAAATCCTGTAGGCAGGCTACTATTGGCCCACACTTCATCAAGATGTCAGAAGATATGTCAGCCAGTGTGACCAATGCCAAAGAATGGGGAAACCGACCCAAAGGGATGAGATGCCTCTCCAACCTCAAGTGACTCTTGAGCCATTTGAGAAGTGGGGCATGGACTTTGTGGGCCCAATCAACCCTTTTTCGAGGCAAAGGTCTTACATCATTGTGATAACTGACTATTTGACAAAGTGGGCAGAGACTAAAGCAATCGAAGCAGCAACAGAAGAAAAGGTGGCCGAGTTCCTAAGAGAAAACATCTTCTATAAGTTTGGCTATCCAAGAGAGCTGGTCACCAATCAAGGGAGCCAGTTCACATCCAACCTGGTTGAAGATCTACTAGCTCATCACAAGATCAAGCAAAGGACTTCCACCCCCTATCACCCTCAAGCAAATGGGCAGGTGGAAGTCACCAATAGAGCATTAGAAGGGATCTTGAATAAGGTGGTCAGCAGCAGCAGAAAGCACTGGGCAGATCGCCTGGTCGAAGCCACATGGGCTTACAACACCACTTGGAAGACCAGCACCAGATTCACACCTTATGAGCTGGTCTGTGGGAAGAAAGCTTTGCTGTCCATCGAGTTTGAATACAACACTTTGAGGATGGCAGCTCAGCTGGACCTAGATCTCAGCCATGCACAACAAGAAAGGCTATTGCAGCTGAATGGCCTGGATGAGCACCGAATGCAGGCCCTCCTTCAGTCAGAAGTGGTTCAACTTCAGATAAAGGTGTGGCATGACCAACATCTCCATGACAAGCAATTTCAGCCGGGAGATTGGGCTTTGTTGTATGACTCCAGATACAAGGATTTCAAGGGGAAGCTGAGAACCAGATGGCTAGGGCCATATTCAGTGGAAAAATGTCATGACAATGGATCTGTGCTTATTAGGACCATTGATGAGGAAGCCATCCCCATGCTTGTCAATGGGCATCGATTGAAGATCTACAGGAAGCCTCCCTCAAGACAAGAGTTCATCAAAACTATGGAGAAGGCAGTGTTGGTCATAGAGAAGGGTTCTGCCTCTACTTTGGGCATACCCTGAAGAATCTAAAAAAAAAAAAATAATAATAATAATAATAAAGATCCTTGGGTGAAAACCTTTCTGAGGCGCCCAAGGCAGGTAATAGGGGTGAAAACCTCATTGAGACGCCCCTATTGTCTTTTCAAAAAAGAAAAAAAAGAAAAAAGAGGAGATTGGAAAAAGATCTTTGAGTGAAAACCTCTTTGAGGCGCTCAAGGCAGATGGCAAGGGTGAAAACCTCAATGAGGCACCCCTGTTATCTTTAAAAAAAAAAAGAGAAAAAAGAAAAAACAAAAGAAAAACAAAGTCAGCAGATTCATCATGTAAAATTGCATGCAGGTGTTCTATGGAGGAGAGGAAGCCTCTCAAATCAAAGCCAAGGGTCCTCATCATGCAGCAAGGACACCTCACCAGCACCTCCTCCAAGAATGCTCATTTTCTCCAAGGTATGTGCAATTTTATTCCAGCTTGAGTCTTCTACAGGAAGATGCAGATTTTCTACAGGGAGATGCAGATCTTCTACAGGAAGGTGAAGACTCTCTACAGGAATGCATCCTTTCTACAGGAAACGCTGTATTTCTACAGGAAGCTTCCTGTAGAAGCTCATAACGGGCCAGAATTCATTTCATGAGGCGATCTAACGGCTAAGGATCGGTTTGGACGCATGCATGCCACGGTTGTCAACCATGCACATTGCTGTTATCTTGCTCCACCGTCCTTGTCGACATGCAACCAAGTACCTGCACCAGCAAAGCAGATCGATGAGTCTCGAGGAAAAAAGCAACCTGTAAATGGAAAAAGTGCTAGAGATCTCCCACCATATTCATCACAGTCAGCCCGAGGCCCCGAGAGCATGATCATGAGGCCATCCATCGTCGTGCAGCATGCACCCAAGGAGGAAGAATTGTTCCAAGACATCCCGCGGGAGTCCTGTAACAGTTACACCTGCTAGAGTGGATACCATTCACCGCGCAGGCCATCTGAAGGGAAACGTGGGCGCATGCAACTGAAGCATCCCATCCATCGACGGCAGCTCATGAACATGGACCTCCGGGCCTGCGTAAGTCCGCCAGCAGCAGGTAAATCGACTCATCAGCGTCCAAAGAGCCGAGACATCGTGTACAGCCACGCAGGTAAGTGTCTCGACCCTTCCTTCCATCAGACTGCATGAATGTTACTTTGATTGATTGCTTAGGTGTAAAGGTGAATTGGTTGAGCGACTGTGTGGCCATTTGGCTGGCCACGTCGGCCAGTTAATGGTCTAGTTGGATGTGTGGGTGGCGGCCATGACAAAGAGAATGGGCAGCATGCACGTGAGAACGATCCCGTCGAGGAAACGAGTTCAACAGGAGAGGCGGCGGCAGATCCGCGGGAATTGATGCGGCAGCAAGTGAACGCACAGTTGAATGATGGGGTGACGTCACCCAACGGTCCGGCGGGGACAGCTCACCCCCCGCGCCACGGATTCCGCCGAATTTGAAATCTAATCGGCTCGATCGCATTCATACATTTATCACCCACCGGTTTGAACTCGAGCGGCTATCCTGATCCTTCTGCAGTGTGATACGCCGAGCTTTTGGCTATCAGAGCGATTGAGAAGCACGCTCAAGGCGCAGACCGACTGCAGTCTCTCCCGAAATCCGCGCACTGCATTCTACAGGATCGCTGTCATTCTACAGGAACGCTGCATTCTACAGGAACACTGTCATCCTACAGGAACGCAGTCTTCTACAGGGAAGGGGGTGCCTCACGTAAAAAGGTGGCCAATTAAAGAGGTAACCCTGAACTCTTCATGCAACTGGTTATTAAAGGTGGCAAGATTGTCGTCCATAGTCCGGTCATAGAAAAAACAATGAAATTGTTGTCTGTTGTGCCTATACTGTCATTCTACAGGATGTTGAGTAATTAAATTGTGTTAAAGTTCCTCAGGGATAAGTTGTGGGTTATGTGCATGATATCCTACGCTCTGTCTCAGTAAACCAAAACCTCTTCCACAATCACCACCTCTGGTTAACAAAACTGTGTTATCATGCCGGGTGGGTTAATTAGACGAGAACCCACTGATTCAGCCAAATTAAGGGAAAACCAGGGGGTGGTAGAGCTCTTCACACAAGCACAATGGATATCTTTTTGTGATAAGCTGCAGGGTTACGATGATGAAGTGGCCGAAGAATTTTTGTAGGCTCTGAAGCCAAAATCCAAGACACTGGCCACAGTGAACTTCAGAGGTCTAAGCCTCAAGATCACCCCGAAATATATCAGTCGGATCACTGAACTTCCGATGGGTTTGCCATGGGATAAGGAAGAAAGAAAGTTGAGCCAGCAAGCCAAGAAAGAATTCTTTCCACCTGAGGAGGAATACTCGGAGGACAAAAATGGGGTGCGAAGAACGAGTCTATTGCCACCATGGAATGAAGTCAGTTTGCAAATCATGAAATATATAACTTGTGAAGGCCGTTTTAGCATCGTGTATGCATATCACTTTCGGTTGCTCACTGAATTGAGGCACCAGATTGATCTTCCCGTAGAACAAAAACTGAGCATCCCTTATTTCCTGTTGCAGTCTCTAATTGAGTGTGCCACAAAGCTAAAAGAGGGCATACCAGATCAGATAGCCCACCATGGGTTGATCAAGCTTCTTGTGGAGGATGCACTGCATTCATATAAGGTTCCCCTCTCATGGGAATCCTTCCGGAATTTAACAAGAGATAGAGACATTAAAATGTTGATTGAAGAAACGGGTTCTTCCAGCAGTGAGGAACGAGAAGCAGTGGCCGAGGGAAAGAGAGAAAAAGGCCAGAAGACCCCGACCACAGTGCAGAAGAAGGAACAAAAGAATAAGCATGAAGAAAAGGATGACAAAGAAAAAGGTGGCACACCCATCTTGTCAGCAAGAGAAAAGAGGATGAAGAGCAGAATGGACAAAGCTGAGGTGGTCCACGTCAGCCCAAGTACCTCATCAGCACCTGCAACCAAAGCAAAAAGCAAAACTCAGGTAGCTAAGCAAGCAAAGGTGGAGACACCTGTGTCTACAGGAAAGTAGAAACAGGCTTCTACAGGAAGCCCGAAAACAGAGACAAAGGCTTCTACAGGAAGCCCGAAATTGGAAAAAGGGGCTTCTACAGGAAGCCCGAAAATCATTGAGAAACAGGCTTCTACAGGAAGCCCAAAGACAGAGAAAGGGTCTTCTACAGGAAGCCCAAAATTGGTAAAGAAAGGATCTTCTACAGAAGGCCCGGAAGTGGGCAAAGCAGGGTCTTCTACAGGAAGCCCGAAATCTGAAAAGAAGGGGCCCTCTACAAGGAGCTCTGAGAAAGCAAAACGCAAGGAAGAGAAGGCTGGTATTCTCGAAAAGGAGGCAGCAGCTGCGCTGTCCGCCCTCAGTACACCTCCAAAGCCGAAGGAGAAGAGAGAGAGGGAGACCCCTCTACCATCTGAAGCCAGGAGAAGTAAGAGGATAAACACGGGCAAGCCGCAGCCTCCACCCAGCAGCCAAACCATTTTAGGGGATGTCCCTACTTCACCCAGTGCAAGAACCCCCTCTAAAACATCAGCTACCCCCGAGAGGGGAAGCCTAAAAATAACTTCCTGGACACGAAAAATAGGCCAATCGCCTTCCGAAGCTCGGCTCAAGGAAATGGAAAAGGGGGAAGAAGCGCCACCCTCGTCACCACCAGGGGCAGAAAAGGCAGGGCCACCAAAAGCAGGAAAGGAAGAGCATGCTCCGAGCTCTAGTTCTCGGCCAAAGACGAGGAGCTAGAGCAAAGTTGCTCAAGGATGAGCAAATAGTTTAGCTGGGGGGTGATGATGAGCCCCAATTTTTGGTACAATTTGGGCTCATATTGGCCTACTTACCTTGTTCAACCATTCATCTTTTACCACTTATGCATTCATTTCTTAGTATATTCGTGTTGTTTGTAGGAAGAAGGGCAGGCATTATATCTATGTGACTAATACATGATGATTTCAGGTTCTTGGCATTAAAGAGAGCAAAAGACCATGCAAAAGGAGACAAGGAGACAACAAAGGTGGCATTGCATGTTTATAGGGAGGTTGTCTACAGCTTTAAATGACTTCCCTCGTGCTTTTCACCTTAACTCCGAGCTCTAACAGCTCTCCCCACCGAGCTCAAAGGCAGCCAACACGTTCTACAGGATCAGCAGTTTTACAGCAGTTTGACTTTCAGTTAGACATCCAAGCTCCACGAATGAAGGTAGCCAGCTTGATCCTCATTTTGTATAAATATGGAGGCCGTAGCCTTTGTTAGAAGCTTTTTGACTTTTGGAATTACTATTGTAATCTCTGAGCACGAGTTACAACTCAGTTTTTGTTGTTTTGTAAGCCAGTTTTGGCATGACATTAGACTTTTGATTATGAATAAAGGCAAGCAGATTTGGATCTAATTCTGAGTTTTTAAGGGAGGTATAGCTCTCAGGTTAGGGCCCAACCTGAGAGCAATAGATCTCCTCTTCTTGTAGTGTTATTTGCCTTTCGTTCCAGCACTTTGTTTCTTTACTTTGACATGCAATTCGAATTTACAGTCTGCTGATTTAGTTTTCGTGTGATTGAGTAGGATTAGCTTATGGTTACTTTTCTTTCAGCTGCTTAGATTCGATAGGAGGTTTGTAATACACAGGAGCTCCGAGAAAAAGGTTGTTAGAGATCACTGCCATCTCTGTTTAGGGATTGGGGTGCAGTCCTTATCAACCACCAAAAAGAAACGCAGTCTTTTACTTCCATGCAAGCTGCAACATAGTCATTTTCGTTGAAGATCCATCCATGCACTTCTGATATTGAACCATACTTCTACATTTTCATTCCATGCACGACTTCTTTTCTTGGTTTTACATTGTTGTTCATAGGTTTAATGGCACAGGTATCATAGGTTAATGAATTCTTGTTTTTGGTGCAAGACATAAGTCATTTGTTTCATTTACACTGGTCCATATCATTCCACTTCCTTCTTCTTCTTCTTGACCTCTCCTCAAGCCACCTACTCGGCCTCTGTCTAGCTCGTTTACCCTCCAACTCATCCATTGCCACGTAGCTTCATCTTTTTGACCTTTCGTTGCTGCCATCCTTCTATCCACCAACCAACTTCGTGCACTCATTCTCTGTCCTATTCCTCTGCCCCTGAGTCATCACAAGTTCCATCTCTACCTCACCTATCCACCCAAACCATTCCATCCCTTCACCATCACCCAAAACTTCCCCTTACAGCACATCCTGTAGAAGTTAGCAGACTTCCTGTAGAATTCCTTAGTTTCCTGTAGGATCCCCTGCAGACATCCTGTAGAAGCCTGCAAACTTGGTTGCTGAGCATCCGAATGTTGTGGACCTCTGTGGACTAATGCTAGGGACCCTCTGGGACCTCTCCTAGCCATCTTGACCTTTCCCAAGCTTTCTCTCCCTTCGCACCACCTTTGCAAAGCCAAACCCTAATAAGAGACAAATTCATAATCACTCCATCACTTAAGCAAAAATACAAAAACAATGTTCTCTTTCATAGAAGTAGTTTGAGTTCATGCATTTCACATCATTAGAAGTAATGGCATCCTTTTTAGATGTTTGCACTCTCACTATTGCATCATAGAGGTTAAACTAGTCAGATTAGGGTTTACTAGGGTTTCCATGCTTTGGTTGGCTTTCAGTTCATTGTTGCAAAGTAGATCAATTTCCCTTGAGATAGCCTTCGTCCATCATTTAGAAAGCTTCTTCTGAGAGCATATAGAAGTTGGCTTGAGCCCTAGCAGACTTGTGCCAGCTGACCAAGTGACAGCTGCGACAAGAGCTAGTACTTGTGCATACAGCACCGTCGCTTCCAAGTTTGTACGAACTACCGGGTTGATAAAATTAGAGATAGGAAGCCCCAGGAGTTGTAGCATTATTTCTACAATGCTAGAGCCCACCAGTATTCATGGCGAAGTGCCCAGTCACACAGTCCCCACAAAGAAATTCCGAAAATTTCATCATGAGAAGCCAAAATTTCAAAGAAAAATGAAAAGCAGGGTGTTTTAAAGTCAATGAAAAAGTGAAAAATACAAACATTAGAAAGTGGGTTTTCAAAGAAGAAAAATTTAAACCCAACTCTCCCAAGCCTATATATACTTGTTTTTGCCCAAAACAAAAACCATTTGTGCCTTAGCAATCTTTGAGAGAAATTACAAAGGTAAGAGAGAAAATTCAAGAGGGTTTGAGTGAGGGAGAGGTGGTTTCCGAAGGACGCGGTGCACACACCAGGGAACGCGGCACACACATAGGGCGCGACGCACTGGAAGCCAGCCCACAGTGCAAAATCAACAAGGGCGCGACCACTCAGGGCATGCGGCACACTGGGCTTGGCGCGTGACGCACACAGCCAGGGAGCTCAAAACACCAAACTGGTTTTATATCCCGGTTGAAGGCTAGCAAGCAAGAGGTAGGCTCGAATGAAACCTCTTCTCTGTGAATTTTGTCAATGACTGGTGTTTCTAAGATGTTGAATGAAAACCAAAGCACATTGGCCATCCATGAAAATAGTCATCAAATCAAAAATGATAAACGGGGTTTGCAAATTTGTAAAGACGCCACCAAGGTTGCTCCCATCCCCTTGTCCCCTCACTCCTCGTCATTTGTCACCTCCATTCTTCCTTGTCTCCTAAGGAAACCCCCTAGAAATCTCCACTAAGACCCATCCCCAGAGTTCCAAGCAAATTAATGTCGTTTGATAGTGCGCGGCGCACACACAAGGTGGCGGTTCACTCAGGGCGCGCGGCGCACTGGAAGCCCAGCCACAGTGTTAATATTGCACTGGCGCAACGCATACCCGACGCGCGACGCCATGGGCAAAGCGCGTGGCGCACAGGCCTGTGAGCCCAAAAAATCATTGAATCACCTAAATTTTCATAAATGACTCTCAAAATTGCAAAGGTGGCCCTAGATACCTTCATCATTGATCCTTAACATAAAGAAAAAGATGATTTTGGTGACCATGAAATCAAAGGCAAATTTTTTATTAAGCAAACATAAAAATGACACAAAGAAGGGCAAAAAGCTAGGGTTTTGCTACAGTAACATGACTGCTAAATATGCTCCTATCCTACCTCTATCAGCTAATTCCCCTAGAGCAGTTTCCCCTAATAGTTACCCTAGATACATTGCAATCATATCCATTCGTCCCCTTTATTCCCATAGCTCAAGATATCCCAAACCCTACCCCATAAAAACCATACCCCCAACAATCCCAAATCCTAGATAAATTTCTCCTTTAAACCCCTATTCCCCTTTTCACCATTCCCCTCCTAACACTCCCCTTTTTTATTGTCCCCTTGGTGACAGATTTTCAGAGCATCTATATGTTTCGTTGGATTCAGAGGGCAGCATAAAACTCAGGGTACAAGCAGCAGTAATGGCATCAGAAAATTCATCAGAGTATGAGGAGGGGACCCACAACGACACATCTTCGGGAGAGGGGGCCCATAGGAGACATCACTGGAGTGGCAGACATCTTAGAGATGAGACAAGCACCCTCGCTGAGCTGCAGGCATGCCCACTTGCTATGTCTTGTTTCCAGCACTTGGCATGTTATGGATTTTGTCAAAGGGTGTCGAATGTCAAAGCCCATCATGAGTTGGCTCGCCTTTTTGCACTCCATCTACATGGAGGCCAATCTGTCCTAGCTGGGGTCACTTTCACCTTGACACTGGAGGCTATATTGGTGGCAACAGGGATACCAAACATTGGGGAGCAGTGGCATAAGAAGAATAAGGTGGAGAGGCATCACTATGAGCCTTACATCAAGAATAATTGCTTGAGCCAGCTCACTAGAGTTTTTCCATTCATGATTTTTGAGGGATGAGTATGCCCCACTCATGAGATTGATCATGAAGTATTTCAGTTGCAAGGGGAGGTTTTCTCACCTTTATGCCTATCACATCCGCTTGCTCAAGCACTTCACCAGGGTGAGGATGATGAGCCTCCCATTTTTCATCTGCAACAACATTGAGAAGATGAAAAAATTCATGTAGCGCATGACCCCATGACAGCAGCTAAATAGTGTCTATCATTTTTCCCTCATACGGATTTTGGTGGACCATCAGTTGGGATTGCAGGGTATTGATTGGGAGGACTTCATCTCGCGTGATTTCTTCAGCGCTCCACCAGTGATAGCAGAGGTAGAACACGAGGTGGGAGGTCCTTCACATCAGTTTGAGCCTGAGATGGGAAGTCCTTCACATCAGTTCAAGCACCATGAGACTGCCACCATGCCAGTATACATCACATACCAGAAGGGAAGTAGACCATTGTTCGCAGCAGCAAAGCGAGTGTTATCTCCACGTGGGGTGGAAGGGGCCTCACTTCCGACATTAGCACCACAGGAGCAGGGTAAGGGCAAGTAGCCAGTGTAGGAGGAAAGGCCATTAGGTGAGCAAGAGACAGAGTTTGTTCTCCTCCAGGATGATGAGACAGATGCAGAACCTACAAATGCTGAGCTAGGAGAGATCATTCAGGAGCAACAGTTTGTGATTGAGAACCTATCCCTGGACTTGGATAGGGCCAAGTGGAACATGCAGTATCTGGATCAGAGGAACAAGCAACTTGAGGATCGGCTAGCTGAGATAGAGTTGCAAATGATCAAGGAAAACCAGCGACACATCCTAGCAGCGCAAGGCAAACCTATGGAGCAAAGAGACGAAGACCGAGAGTATGTGCTAGAGAAAGTGAACATTCACTTGGAGCAGTGGTTGAACAAAGAAAACATGGAGAAAGACATGTTGAGGCACGTGACTCATCACTACCAGGCCCGAAACATGAGTTCCAAAGCAAGAATCAGGAGCCTAAACGCAAAATTGAGCAAAGCGACAAAAGAGGCAAAGGAGGCAAAGGAGGCAAAGGAGCAAGATCGGCTTCAAATCTTGGTTGAGGCTTCCTTGGCACAGCATAGCACTTCATAGGCAACCTCCTACCAAAATTTCAAAAAAATTGGGCAAATTTTGGTCACAGGCAATTTTTTGGATACAAAACAGGAAATTCCTCCCTGTGCGCCGCACCACTGGCGCGACGCTAAAAATCTAGGACTCTAATCGAGGAACGGCTTGCATATTTGGATTCAGCATCAAAAAATACTGCTACTGGTGTCCAGGCAAGAAATTTTGACAAGTTTTGGTTCTCCTAAAGGTCAAAAAGCACCCAAAAATGGCCTCTCTACCACTTTTTGGACTCACAGAAAGCAGTCTTGGGAGAATGAAGATTTGGAGGGGAATCTGAGCACCAAATTGAGAAATTCTAGTGGGGTCGGAAAGTAGACAGGACAGGCTTTCCAACAAGCCCATTTGGGCACATTTTGGACACCTGCAAGTGCCCCAAAACAGGCTCCAAATTAGCGCGACGCACAAAGAATTTGGCACGGCACATAGGGGAAAAAACGACCAATTTGCTCCCGTTTCGCGAAATTTCGGGCCGCAACTTCTCCAAGTGGGCCCGGTCATCTACACTTCGGTTTTTTGGCACCAAACGTGTCATTTAAAGAGTTTTCTCTCCAAATGGGCATCTATCCAAGTGGCAAAAGAATGCAAAGGGTCACCACAGCCAAATGTCATGCTTGAGAGCGCTGCACCTGTAGCTGATGGTTGGCTCTCCATCTCCTTTTCGAAATGATTTGAGTAACTTCCCAACCCCTGGGGGTTCCATCTCTTCTCTACACTTTCTATATATTGTATGCAAGTTATTTGCAAAGGGTTGGCTGGCTTGTAACTTCTGGGAGACTGTGGGAAAGAAACTCTGTTTCTGCACTGTGTATTTTTGACAGAGGATTAATGAAAGGCAACGACTCTGTTTCATGAGATTCTTATAGTTTTGAGTGTAGAAAATGTGTTCCTATGTTCCATATGTACGTTGTTATGTTTCATATTTCATTTCATGCTTCATTTCAGTGAAATTTTCTAAGTGATATTAGGTAGAATTCAATTTATATTGCTCTGCCTGTGGGAAAATTTGATGTGCAGTGTTATTCTTCTGTTGAAAAGGATTCATGCGACCATGCCCTTTTCACTCTCTTCAACAATATTTCCATTCTGCGTTACCTTAAGCCAAAATTATTGCACTTGTCACCTACCTTGCCTCACGGAATAATCTGTGCCTTCATATTCGATTCTATGTTCTTTGTTGAGTGCCAGTCCCATTTACACCCCAGAAGCTTAGTCACTTCATAAAATCTTTTCCAAAATACCTTTTCACTTACTATCCTAAGGCAAATATTGCATTGTAAGTCATCTCAGACCATTTTGCATATCCATTCGCTGAGTGTGACTCGGAGAGAGCCCTCTCCTGCTCTGGTGGGGCTAGCTACCAGACTGAGCGTGGTTTGTGGTTACCCTAATTTTTTCCTTCCTTCAGCCTAAGGCAGATTTAGGTGCCAACAGATTGGAGATATGACATATGATTAGTTTATTCATGGAAGGTTATGATAAGGATCTTTCTACTGAGGAAATGAAGCAAGTTGATCTTGATGAGATCAAGAGGATGAGTTGATATCTCTATATGGCATACCTAGTCACAGGTTGATGATATTTACTTTGTCATATCTTCGGAACTAATGATGGACATATACAAGTTACAGGTCTAGATGTTGTTGACATATGCTTATGGTGCAGATCATACATGGTATACGATAGTTTCTGATAACTATCATGGTCTTGTTTAGATATTTGGTCTCTGTTATAAATGTCATGTATATCATTCGATGTAAAGGTCATATAAAGACCCATGATGTAATAATTTTTCTCTATATTTTGATGAGTCCTTTTTGGATGTAATTTGTACCCCCACTATGCATAGGAAGGATGATGTAATAATTGCTATATTTTAATCATGTCTAAATTGGTATATCCCCACTTGGTTGGGAGGATGAGTCAAATTCGGTATATCACCACTTGGTTGGGTGATTGATATATGTATGAGTCATTGGTGATAGGAAGGTCAAATTCACTTAGTTGAGTTATAGAGTCATGTTATTCTTTTGGAGAATATTTGCAGACTCTACATGTGCTTAGGGGGAGCATGGATGATATAGTGCATCTCAGCATGTACAAAGGGGGAGTTTAATCAGAGAATTTAGCATGTGCTTTGGGGGAGCATGATCAATGTCTATATTCAGCTGTTCAGATGTGAAAGTCTTCTTTTTGGTCAGTCCTTTGCCCTTGATATCAAAGGGGGAGAATACCTGGGTCCCCCCTTTGCCCTTGATGTCAAAGGGGGAGAGTATTTTGGTGTTGCTTGTTATCTCTAACAGTTTCTACAACTTGTCGTAATCAACACCAACATGGTTTCCATCAATTCCAAAGGGTGAGATTGTTGGCATTATGATGCATGTGTTGTACTTGATGGCAACCCACTTGTAGTAGAACAACTCACTTGTATATGGTAGGTAGATGAATCTATAGAAGAGATATCAAATGTGACAGAATGCATGGATGTTGTGTTTACAGATGTGACAAAATGCAGGGTAGTTCAAAGGAATCAGTTCAAAAGTAATGTACAATGGCAACTCCCTCTGATGATAGTTCATAGTGCAGTAGGTCAACAGCAAAGGATTACAGATCAGACTGCAAAGAATGAAGAAAGAAATGTATACGCTAGTTCACTTTGTCCAAGGAGCATATACACATGGGTTAACAGAACCAAAGGAGCGTATAACATATACATGCAGGTTCACATAAGGAAAAGCGCATACATGTTGGAAAACCAAAGTTTTGGACCAATGTATTCAGTCCAAGGTATTGATCCAAGGTACTTGGTCTGAGGTAATTGGTTCGAGGTATTGACCCTAGGTATTTGGACCAAGGTATTGGTCCTAAGTGGTTTTGGTCCAAGGTATTGAGAAAAGCCTAAAACTATATAAGGAGGAGAAGATCATTAGGCCAGGTGTGCAAGTATTGAATATCTTCTGAAGTGTTAGATCATATATGCAGGTTATGAGCTTCTGATGCTTTGCTTGATCTAATCTAAGAATGCACCTATGTGGTTGATAATGGTTGATGGATCAGGATCATAAAGCCTTAAATGTATTATCATTATGTGGTTTGATCATGGACAGTCTAGATCTGAATACTGACGCATGTTTTATTCTGTAAATGATATGATCTGGGTATGACTGAAGTCTGGAATGTCTGTGAAGTTTTAAGTTAGTATTTGCAGATATGTACGTTGTTTTGCTTTGGTAAAAGAGCATATACACGCTGGTTTGACACATCGAAGTATTGTATACGTTATGAACTATGATGTTTGAAGTTACAGTTGGTTTTGGTTGTTGATGCATAGTTTTGGGTTTTTCTTTATGTTCTAATGACTGCATTCTAGTGACAGTGTTCAGATTGATTGATTGTGATTTGGTTCAGTGATGATGGATGAGACCTAGTGATGGATCAGGATCACAATGACTAATCATTATGTGATCTGATGGGCTAGGTCTGATTACTAACACATGTTTATCCTTTATATTTGATGATCTAGGTATGTTTGAAGTTGGGAAGTGTGGTGAATTTATAAGTAAGTATTTGTAGATCTATACATTGGTTCGCTTTGATGAAGTTGCCTATACACGTTTGTTCAGCTATTCCAAGTTGCATATACACTCTGATGCATGTTTTTGAGGTTACAACTGGTTTTGAATGATGATGCGGTATTTTGGGTTCAAATCTGTGTACTAGTGACAGTGATCTATCTGTTCCAGTGGATTTGTTGAAGTTGATTAGGTATGAATGAATGGTTGATTCAGTTGTGTCAGAGGTTCAGAGGTGGTCAGTGATTAATTGAGTTTGGTTGATTCAGAGAGTGATGATTGAGTTTCAGTGATTGGTTGAGGCATATGTAGTTGATGGTTGTATTGGAATGATGATTGATTCTAAGCTTCAATGTTGTTGATGGGTCCAGTATGAAAATTGGATGAAACGAGGCATTCATGTGTATTGTTGTGTACCAGGAGCATCCAGTCTAAAATTTTATGAAACGTGGTCCCTGCATGAATAAAGAAGGTCGTAGCCTTCTGTAGGTCAGTGCCTATGCACTAGTAAACATACCAGCTAGTACAAGAGCTAGGGGGTTGTAGCTCCCTTCCATTAGAAGCTAGAGAATGAGAGAAGGTTGCAAACTTCTGTAGGTAGAAGCCTGCGTACTGGTATGAGTTTGCACCAGTACAATGTTGTAAATATATTTTCTTATTATTAAAAGAAGACAGAGACGATAGCAGCAGGTGGTTTTCATCCACATTGGGTTTCCACCTTAAATCTTGGTGTTCATGTGTGATGCTTATGTGGGATGGTTCATTATGTTATTAACTGCATATTGTTACTATTTAATGTTTAATAAAGTACTGATGCACCGATTAAATATCAACATATGATGAATTAACTGAATCATAAGTTCACTATAAATACACTGGTTGCCTTAAGAACAGTTGCATGCACAAGGGATTTCCCTTCACTGAAGTAGCATATATAAATCTAATCATGGAAATGAAAGACATATTGATTTTGAAATACTGGTTCACCCCCCTCTCAATATTATTTCCAACAGACACCACAACAATTGGAAAAAAATAAGAGAAAAAGGGCTTTGTTATAGTTGTGATAGAAAATACACTAAAGGTCATAAGTGTCTAGAGAAGAAATTATTTTACATAGATTGTGAAGAGGAGGAAGAAAAGAAGCAAGAAATGTCAAAATAAGAAGATATACACTAGGAACAAACCCTAGAAAAAGAAGAAATGAATCTGACCATATCTTTTAATGCATTGGCTAGAATTACCATTCCTCAAACAATCAAGATAGAAGGCCATATCAAGAGTAAAAAGGTAACAGTGTTGATTGATTCGTGAAGTACCCATAATTTTATTCATTGTAAGATAGCCAAGGAGTTGAATTTCTTCCTATATCGAGCACGAGAGTGTCAAGTGATGGTTGCAAGTGGAGGAAGCATAAATTTCTCAGGAAAGTTCCATAATATCAATCTATCCATGGGAGAATATGTATTGAATAGCTCAATTCTTTCCATTCCAATGGGTGGTGCTGACGTTGTACTAGGAGTCCAATGGACACAATCCTTGGGTACAATAACTTTTAATTTTCAAGAAATTTTCATGAAATTCTCTTCAGAAGGGAAGGAAATATAATTAAGGGGTATCGCAGGGAAACCGAGAAAGATAATCAAATCTAATGGAATGACAAAGCTTCTAAAGAAAGAACAATGAGGCATAATTTCACAATTATGTCGACTAGAGGTTACCACATCGAAATCATACATTTCTCCACATCTCCAAAATGTCTTGAAAATTCATTCCAAGGGATTTGAGATTCCCAAAGGCCTCCCACCTATTCATGATCATGATCATGCTATTAATTTGAATCTAGGAAGTGTTCCTCCAAACATCCGGCCTTACAGATATCCCTATGTCCAAAAGAGTGAAATTGAACGTATGGTTGTAGAAATGCTAGAGGCTGGTATAATTCAACCTAGTCAAAGTTCTTTCTCGTCTCCAGTAGTATTGGTTCAAAAGAAGGATGGATCATGGCACATGTGTCCAGACTATAGGGAACTCAACAAGCTCACTATTAAAGATAAATTTCCCATTCCTGTCATTGATGAATTATTGGATGAATTGCATGGATCAATTTAGTTCACCAAGTTGGAACTTCGTTCAGGATATCATCAAATCAGAATGAAGACTGAAGACATTCCGAAAACAACATTTAGAACTCATGAGGGTTATTATGAATTTTTGGTCATGACTTTTGGCCTTACTAATGCACCTTATACATTTCAAGGTTTGATGAATTCCATTTTCAAACCCTCCTTAGAAAATTTGTGTTAGTATTTTTTGATGATATACTAATCTGCAACAAGTCCTGGAAGGATCATGTCCAACATGTTGACATGGTGCTCAAACTATTGGAGGAGAAACAATTATATGCAAAAATCTCCAAATGTTTCTTTGGAGTACAAGAGGTGGAATGTCTGGGTCATATTGTATCTCATGAAGGTGTTAAGGTAGACCCTAGCAAAACTAAAACCATTAAGGAATGGAAAATCCCCACATCCATAAAGCATGTACGAGGATTTCTCAGTTTGACAAGGTATTATCGCAAGTTTGTTAAGAATTATGGGAGGATAGCAACACCTTTAACAAAATTATTGAAGAAATATGCATTTTTATGGGACACAAAGGCCTTTGAACATCTTAAAGAGGCAATGTGCGAAGAACTAGTCTTAGCTACACCGAACTTCACAAAAGCCTTTATTGTAGAATGTGATGCCTCAGGAAATGGAATTACTGTTGTTTTAATGCAAGAAGAAAGACCCATTGCTTTCGAAAGTCGTCCAATCAAAGGAAAGTATTTACACAAAGCTATTTATGAGAAGGAAATGTTGGCAATATTACACGCACTTAAGAAATGGCAACCCTACCTAATCGAAAGACACTTCAAGGTAAAAACAGATCATGATAGTCTTAAATAATTTTTCAAACAAAGATTATATTCAGAAGAGTAGCAGAAATGGGTCACAAAGATGTTTGGTTATGACTTTGAAATCATCTACAAAAAAGGGAAGCAAAATGTTGTAGCAGATGCACTCTCAAGAAAGGATGAGGGTGAGGAAGCATTTCTTTGCGCCATTTCTATTATCCAACCAGATTGGATAAATGAAGCAAGGCATGAATGGAAGAATGATGAGGAAGTGTGGGCACTTATTGAAAAGATACAACAAGATCCCATTACATCTAATACATTTAGCTGGAAAAATGATTCGTTATGAAACAAGGATCAGTTATACCTATGTGATAACTCCCAACTCAAGCAAAAGATTCTTAGGGAATTGCACACCCTTCCTTTAGGAGGGCACTCAGGATTTCTAAAAAGCTACCATAGTGTTAAAAAGGATTTTTTTTGGGATGGCCTTAAATCAGATATTCAAAATTTTATAGTGGAATGTTTGGTTTCCCAACAAAATAAAGTTGAAGCAATTAAGACCCTAGGACTATTACAACCTTTATCCATTCCAAGCCAACGTTGGGAGGAGGTTTCAATGGATTTTATCATAGGTTTACCCAAGTCCGAAGGAAAGATTGTTAACATGGTGGTAGTTTACAGACTTACCAAGTATGCACACTTTTGTGCATTATCTCATCCATTTAAAGTGAGTACGATTTCTACTGCATTTATGGAAAAAATTAAAAAGCTACATGGAAACCCAAAGGTTATTGTAAGTGATAAAGATCCCATTTTCACTAAAACTTTTTGGGCAGAATTATCTTCTTGTCTTGGTACTCAGTTAGCTCATAGCTCATATTATCATCCTCAATCTGATCAGAAAACTAAGATAGTAAACAAATGTTTGGAAGGATATCTTCTTTGCTTTGTATCTCATAAACAGGCACAATGGGTCAAATGGTTGCCTCTAGCTGAATGGTGGTATAACACTTCCTTCAATACTCCAACAAAAATGACCCCATTTATGGCACTTTATGGATATCATCCACCATCCATCACATCATATTTAAGAGAAAATTCTAAGGTTCAAGTAGTGGAATATCACATCCAGCATCAGCAACAAGTTCTCCAACTCTTAAAAGATAACCTCACCTTGGCGCAGAATAGAATGAAACAATAGGCAGATCAACATCGCAGCAAAATAAGTTTTGGTGTAGGTGATTGGGTATTCCTACTGCTACAACCATATAAACAAATGTCCCTCAAGCAAGCTAATAAGGATAATAAATTATCACCAAAGTATTACGGTCCGTACAAGGTGTTGCAAAAGATAGGTACTGTGGCATACAAATTGGAGCTTCCCGCAGCTTCCCGAGTGCACCCAGTTTTCCATGTTTCATGTTTAAAGAAGGCTATAGGTGACAAGATTCCAGTTCAAACAATATTTCCAGAACTTGATGAGGAAGGAAAAATCATATTGGAACCTGAAGCAGTCAAAGAAACAAGAACTCGACAACTACAAAATCACTCAATTTCAAAGTATCTCATCAAGTGGAAGAACTTACCCATTGAATATTCCACATGGGAGGATGAGAATTTTATACAGAAGCATCTAGAACTACTCAAGCATTGAGGACAACAGTTTTTGAAGGAGAGGGGAATTTTAGGTCCCTATAATACTAGTGATTCCCCCATTACTATTGTCGTTGTATCCCTTATTGTTATTGTTGTGCCCCTATTGTCCCCATATTGCTATTATTGTGCCCCATAGAATCCCTCTATTGTTATTTTTGGGCCTTTATATTATTATTTTTAGGTCGGCTTGGTTATATTGTGACCCCTTAGACTTCTATATATAGAAATGATGTTTTCTCATTTGAATCATCGAAGAACTGTTCATTTGTGTAATGTAAAGCAGGTTGCCCCCTCGAATAGTCTTATTTCTAAGGCATTCATCTATCTTTTCTATATTTTTGTGAGATGGTTTCATAACAGAAAACTTTGTGGTATTCTTCCAAGTAGTTATGTAAGCCCATATCACCTTTGGAATCTTTTCAGCCCAATCTCAGTGGTGAGTTGCAACAATATTTGTAAGAATCACTTCGAGCACTTCATTAGTACTCTCCATTTGTCCATTACATTATGGATGGTAAATTGAATTAAATTAGAAATGGACCTTATATTTCCTAACAAGATTCTCAATCAGTTGGGAAGTGAATTGTGGCCCTCCATCTGTAATTATATCCTTTGGCCCTTTGTACTGAATGAATACATCTTCAAACGTGAAGTTTGAAACAACCCATTCAAAAGCCTTAGCAAGTTACTTTTCTTCAACCTACTTGGTGACATAATTTATGTAGACCAAAATATAATACTTCTATTGATATGGGGAATTAACTGGTCCAACAAAGTCCAAGGCCCATCTCTCAAAAGGCTCTATCACTAGTTGAGGTTGTAACAACATTTCATTTGATCAGATAGGTTGTCCCCTCCTCTTGCGGTTGTCACACCCTTGTACCTACTTTTTTGCATCCTATAATATGGTAGGCCATAAATATCCTATTGGAAGCATCGTATGACATGTTCTTTTGTCAGAAAAATTTCCACCTCAAGGCTCATCATGAAAGCACTTTAAAATGTCGTGGATATTATATTCTCTTATACACCGTTTTATTTTATGGTCTCAACTAGTATGAAAGAGACAACCATCCAACAAAAAATATAGGGCACTTTGTCTAATGATTTTTCATTTCTCCCTATGAGAAAGGTGGTGTGGAAATTTCCCTACAACAAGATAGTTATCAATATCTGCATACCAAGGTGCGTAAGTAAAACCCTCAAAAATATATTCATCTAGGAAAGAATTCTCAATAGGAAGATTGTTATCAATATTAAGTAGTCTAGAGAGGAAATCAAAAACAATATTATCCTTTGTGGGCTTGTCTACCTTGGTGATATCAAATTCTTTTAGTAACAATAATTATCTAAAAAATCTGCCATTGGTAACTAGTTTGTTCATTAAAAATAAAATATAAGAATGATCGATATGCACAAAAAGTTGATAACATGTAATATAATGCCTAAATTTGTTGATAAAATGTACAAAAAAATAAATTCCTTCTCAATTATCGTATAATTTAATTATGCATAATTCAAGTTCTTGTTGATGTAGTAGATAACATATGGTTTTCTTCCTTCTTGTTGTCCCAGAACAACCCCAATGGCTATATCAAATACATCTATGGATATGATGAATCTCAAAGCCCAATTTGGTCCTTGTAAGATAGGAGTTGTTGTTAAATAGTTCTTCAGACCTGCAAAAATATTTTACACATGTCATTCCATATAAATTGTTTATCTTTGAAAGTAGGGGAAATAATGGAGACACAATTTTAGTAAAATATTCTAGAAGTTCCTATAATAGCCTACATTCCCTAAAATGTTGCATGCCTCTTTATGTGTCCTACAAGCATGAATCCTTAAAATCACCTCAATATATGTGGGATTGACTTATATACTTGCAGCTGAGAGATAGTGTCCCAACATCATCCCTTCATTCATCATTATATGGAACTTTTCAGTATTGAGAGAAACATGAGTCTGTATACATTGTTCAAGCACCTTCCCAATATTATTTAAAGCTTCATCAAACTCATCGCCATATGGTGTGAAATCATCCGTGAAAATTTACAAGCAATCATTAACTAGATCATAAAAGATTTGTAATGAAGCTCATTGGAAGGTTGTGCACTTTAGAGTCCAAAAGGGAGGAATCTACAAGAAATTTAACCCCAAGGGAAGGTTAAGGTGGTCTTGTTTTGATACTTAGGCATCCTTCAGGAGTACTATAGCCTAGCCTAATCCCAGAATGAAAGTGGGAGGTAATCTCCATGAATTTCATCATGGGACTACCCAAAACAGTGAAGCAACATGACATAATCATGGTAGTATGTTGACGGTGCTAGACCCACCAACATGTCAAGGGGATATCTCTGGTAAGAAGTCCCAATTAGAACTCAAACTGTTTGGTCTAGGAGTCCCAAAAGTGGGTCGTATGGTAATGCCTTGACCGCGATTTCGCACAAAGGAAAGTAAGATAATTCTATTGGTAGTAAGGGTGTGACAGCTGCAGTGAGTTGTTGGGAGTGGTTCCCCTAGGGTCAATTGTGTAAAGGATGGAAACGGAGTCCCGGGAGTTGTAGCAGAGATATGTGGAAGTCAAAGTGATGGCATGTACTGTCACCCTTACATAGAGGCTAGAAAAAATCCAGGACGCAAAGGTGCTAAAGGAGCAAGTGGATGTAGCGCAATGAAAAGAGAGCGTCCTTAAGGCTAGAATAGGGCCTTGGCGTGATGAATCCTATGCACTCAAAACCACCGTCGAAGGAAAATAGGCTAGTGTGTAGGGAATGCAACAGAAGATATAGGCAAATGGTGCAGGGCCAACGACAGAGTAGTTGGTCGAACAGATGAAGCAGGCAGAAACGCAGTGCATCGCCAAAGTTGCAGTTGTACAGGTGGAGATGGTAGGTCTTCACACAAAGATATCCGCACCAGCAGAGTGACTCGAGGGTGAGTCATGAGATTTGTGTTGGGGCCTATTGGGAGCCGGTCCCCTGGGGTCAATTTTGGGGTTAAAAGCCCAAGTTTTCGGGCTAAAGGCCCAAGTTTTGTGTAAAGGAATGTAAAGTCTTCACAATTTTTTGTCATGGAGCATGAATATGTCAAGAGTCAATAAAGATTTTTCACCCTTATTTTGTGTAAAAGCATGTTGGCTTTAGAGATCTACCCATGGTATGTGGACCATGGGATTGTATAAAAAGGAGGTCCTAGAGGAGTCTAAGACAATTCAATTTATAGTGGAGTCTTGTTATGTTTTATGCATGGGTCTGTGAGAGCTAAGAGTGAAGAGTATTAGCATAGGAAGAGGCCCTGCAGATGAGTGCATAGACGCCTAGGGTGGAAGTTCATAGTTGAGTACGCGGACCCCTACAACTATGTGCACAGGGTAGTCAGAGTTTGTATTGGATATTTGAATCAATAATAAAGAAGAGTACTCTGAAATTACCTGTGTATTTTACTTCTGTTCCTTGCATACAATTCTGCTATGTTGAATACTAGGCTTATGTTTTAATGCTACTCTGATGCGCGAATCTATATGTTTCTCTGTTTACATGACTACAAGTAGAGATATATGTTTACGCAAAGATAACCATAAATGCATGTTAAAGTAACCGATACAGAAGTAAGAGTAGTTACAAGGGCACATAAGTGCTTGATATATCTATTTAGGGCCCACAAAGGACGAAAAAAGACTTTCATGGAGGCTTCAAGGATGAATAAGAGAAGTACTTGGGTAAGCCCTAAATGGCTTATCGATCTGCGCAAAGGATGGTTAGGGAAAATAACCGACATCACAACCATCTTAGGGTGTGGAAACTTGGTTCCTACATCCCCCCATACTACTTCAACTAAGACTTTAGTTCACACTTTGTGGATTGATGCCGAAAGGGCCACTAATGTAGGGATTTACTTGGCTACTTAAATGATGAACCTGCGTCAGGGCCCATTAAGCCAACATGAGTCGAGGAAGGTGCATGAGAGGTTCTAACACAAGTGGGTCAAGATGAGTGCACCCCTTGGCAACCTCTAATAGTACTTGGATAGGAAGGGAACACACGAGCGAAGATACATCACAAGCTGGAAAGCAAGTTAGTTGGTAATCCGAAGTGATTATTAAACCAACAACACATTTTAGAAAGATTCACACATACTCATATAGAATAGTCCATACATGCATGCGTAAGAAAGAAAATACATATGCCATTTAGAGGAAACAAGATAGCTAGAATACAATACAACATATGCATGAAACATGTTGGCTCTTATTTTATAAATAAGTGTAAGTTCCAGTCATACAATACATCCATGTCCAACCACCAGCTCCAATAGTGGAACGTTATAGCCACATCCACCTACTCCTCCAAAGAGATGTACTAGCTCGATGTAGTGGAGAAGCCAAGGCAAGTTACAATATTGTCCAAGTTCTCTCCAAGATAGTCTTATTGGAAGCTTGGTTGACCAAAAGGCTCTACAATGAGTTATGAGGGACCATTAAGAGTAAAGCATGGGTTGACCCTTGACATTCCCCTTTGTGATAGTTCAACTACCCTCATGACTCTTCACCTACTCTATGACTATTACATCCAACTATTGACACTTGGCATGACTTAACATTACAATGCACATGTACCCATGTGAACAAGATGGCTTGAGAAAGCCATGCTAGACATCACTCTGACTTAGACAACCATGGAAGTCCAACTCCTCAACATATTCATGTTGATCCACACTAACATACTCATGCCAAGATTGGTAGTCCTTGATGGTGTCTGTGTGCTTCGCGGTGACATCCGTCTGAAACTTGATTCTTACCTTCATAGCATTCGGGTACACTGCTCGAGCTCCTCTGTCCAACTCATCTAAAAGCATGTGCATCATTATCTTCAATGTGGTCGGACCAACTACATACTTGTGCACGATGTCTGCACTAATGGGTAAGTCTAGGCTGGTGGCAATGTACATCAACTCGTCGAAGTACGAGTCAAGGTCTAGTCAGACATGTTTCTTTTTCTTTGCTTGGGTGAGAGTCCCAATTGATGGGATCACATATGTGCGCACCACAACATCCATAGTCTTCAATACTCGTGCATGGGAAGCCTGTATTCTAGTGATGAACTACAGGAGCTCTTCATAGTTCCAGATCTGACTCCCGATGTGTTCTTTCAACTCAACTATATTGACCCTCACCATCTTAGGCAAGTGAAGTGGGTCTCCCTTGTACTTCGTCGTCCATGTTTTCATGTCATCAACAACAACATGCAAGTTCATCAAGATAAATGCTCTTCTAGTACATCATTGTTTCCATCCATTGAGATGGACGAGTGCCTTGTGCACAGTACCAAACATGGAGTACATTGCTCATATAACTATTTCAAGGGAAAATACTTCATCTAGTATTTCCTTTTTAGCTCAGCTCGGGCAAACATTGTCAACAAGTCTCCTCCTTGCTTAGCTGTTTGTAGTTCCTTTTCCATTTGCTCATTCTCAAGTATCAGAAAGAGAACACTTAAGCTAGTGGCTTCGATATATATTCTGGTTGCATCAGCCAAGGTAGTTGGATGTTTGCACACGTTAGTCACGATCACTCATTCCTCAACTTGCACAAGAAATTTATGATCCCCCAGAGTTGACACTTTGTGATACTGCATAACTCTATGTTTGGATTCTTCAAATGAGATGTTGTTCATCTCTTCTTTTGGCTGATCACCGAGGATCTCAGTGCCTCCTTGGTCATTCGAGACTTTCTCATCAATTGAATGCATTGAAGCGGGTGAGTTGACCTCTTTGTGATGATGCATGAGGCCAGTGTCCTGTTCCAACTCCTGTTGCTCCATGTCTGCATCCAACTATTGAAGTGCTTGTTCTATCTCATGAGAGAAGCCTTGATCCTACGATGGTTCACCCTTTTCACTTGAAGCCTGATGTTCTGATGAATCAACTACTAGTACAGGTATTGCTTCATCTGTTTTCACATGTTGCACCCCTTGCTGTATCTGTTGTTGTTGCACTTCCCTCTCATGTTTGTGCTTCTCTTGTTCCTTTCGAAGTTTCTCCCTAAGCTCATGCAACTCCTTATTTGCTTCTTCGATTCTCTTATTATCCCTTTTCCTTTGCATGATTTGCATGTCATGCTGGTGCCTCTTTGCCTCTATAGACATTTCTACTTTCTCTACCAAATGGATATGCTCGAAACTTGCAGCTTTTATCCTCCTCCATGCAATCGATAATCTTTCTCTTACCTTTGTCACACATTGGTATGCTTTCCTCTGTTTCCACTACTGCTACTGGTGCTGCTAGTGCTCTCCGTGATGATGCTTCATGTTGCTGCACTAACCACTCCATAGTGAAAACAAATTGTTCATTACGTCTGGGGAAACTGTAGCAATATCTCCATGGGTCCTCCTTGACCCAATGAAATGCCCTATGGATCTAGTTGAACTCAACTCTCGTGTAGTGATCTTTCACAATGCAATGTGGGTTATACGGATTTTAGCTTTAGAGGTCGAGTGGGTACTTCTTCATTTGTTCTACTTTGACATCTTCTTTCTTGATACTTTGGATCTCATATAATCCAATCCGCAACGGAAGAGTGGGCCAAGGTACCTTTTTCTTTCGATTTAGTCTAGCTATCACTCCTACTGAGATGTGATATGCTACTTCCTGCATGACAGGTACGTCCAAGGCAAACTTCGATAGAACATGTCGCGCTGAACATTTAGATGAAGGTGCCAGATGGTGAGGCATACCAATCTACAATGCCTATTAATGTCTCCATCTCTTCCTTTGACATGAAGGGTGGATCCTATCTAAATATCATCTTGTACATAGGGGTGACAAAATGATCAGACAACCAAGTGATTACTCCTCTAAAGCTACATTCGGACAACAACTTGAAATATGTGCTCACAACAATCTCCGCCAGTGTATCATGTCTGCACATGGGAATGGGGGGTATCTGCATGTAATCAAGTACAAGCCAGACTTGTGAAAGTTCACATACACCTGAGAGTCTTTGAGGCCTTCCTCAAAAGTTCTTGCATATGTTTCATTGACCTCTTGCCACTTCAGTTTGATGTCCCTGTCCAGATATAGCATTGTATCTTCATAGATCGATAGACTATAGGGCACTCGCTCAACTTCTACTCCAGCTGCATTTTCATTAGTCTCCTATGATCTTGTTCTCTTGCAGGCCATTGATCATATACTGCTAAGAGACGAATGAACACCTAAAATATCTTGAGACAAGAGACATGTATGGCAAGAAATCTGTCAGCGAAATCCAAAGCAAATTCGGGGAATGACACAACACATACCTGGGAAATTGATGGGCAAGATTGTGCAATTTCTTCTGGGAGGTTGGGTGACTGGCTTCTAGAACTATGTAAAAGGGAGTCTAGGATCTCTAGGAGGCAAGGCTGGCTACTAGATCTGCACAATGAGCAATCAAACTGGTTATTGGCTGTTGGTATTGCAAAATGTGCAATTCCAACTAGGAGTGACTATAGGCTTAGGGACTACATTGCACAATTTTCTGGGTCAACAATCACTATCCCTCAAAAATACGGAAAACATTCTTGGAGGAAATTGCTAGGAAAAAATGCCCATTTCTATAGAGGAAGGGAGAGCCTTCCTTCCACAGATTGTGCAATGATGTCTCAGTGAAGGCAGAATCTGGGCCAAGGTTGGCCCAACTCGCCGACGTGCAACTAAAAGAAAATATGAAAATGAATTCATGGAGACACTAAGTGAAAGAAGAAGTGATTGACATTGCATGAAAATATTAATGAAAGATTCAATAAACAGATCAACATGCATGTGGGTGAAGCGAGTCGTTGAATCGGGGACCATTCATGCAAAATAGTTTCATGCATGAGACAAAAGTGAGATAGAGACGAAAACTGAAACAGAGCTAGGACAAGCTAGTATACATGTAAATGGCAACAAGCATTCAAAGAAATCAACCAAACAACACTCGCACAAGTGAATACACAAAAAGTGACAAGAATGTTGAAAAAGACAAGTTGTGGCCACTTACCTGTGAATTGTTGAGTTGAATGTTTCAAATAGTCCTGGATGTATTGTGGGATGTTAGACTCCAAGATCAATGTGAAAGAATGAGCTCTAATGCGTCGAATAAATAATTTTTGATCTCATGACACACATGCCAGAAATCTAGGAAATAGTGACACTTGGAGGAAAGTTTCTGAAACAACTTTGCATGTAACCTCTAGCTGCTAAAAATATCTCCCTAAATCACGGGATGCCTTTTGCATTTTGCCTTTTGCTATTCCAGGAAAAGCCAAGAGATGCATGTAATTCAAGTTTCCCCAATCTCGGGTGGAACTGGTCAACCAAACTGCTCATGCATGAAGTTGCTCAACTTCTTGAATGAAATGTGCATTTCTAGTTGGGAGCTGGGCTCGCTTCCCAGGAGATTTGTGCAATTTCTAAGTAGAGCAGCTGACTGCTGCCCAGATTTGTGCGAATTTTGGGCTAAGCAACCTTGCTAGGGATAATTGTGCAATTTTCACTGTGAGTGTTGACTGGAAGAATTTCACAATCATGGATCCCAACAGGCTGCCAGATAGGATTGCGTAATTTCTAGAGGGAAGATTGTTTTCCCTTTAGAAATGCGCAATTTTTTGGGGGGAGCTGCTCATCCTACAGCTGGACCAAGTCCAGATGATCATCCTGTGAGGGGAATGCATCAAGTTGTGATCGATAGGCTGCATTTTTGCAAGCAAAACACTGAAGCTTGTGTACTTGACAAAACAAGACAAGGTGCTGTGAAAAGTTGGTAGGAAGGCTCCAAAATGAAGCTTAGGCAAAATTTTGGTGGGTGGTTGTAGCCACTACAACACTTGGCAACACATTGGTAAAACTCCAGATCTTTGAATGAACCTTGTTCATGAAAAGAATGTCTAACACCTCTCGAAGTATTGTTTAGTTCTCATCTCATTTTGGTTTCACACTAGCTTGATTTTAAGATGTAGCATTTGCCAAGCTCTTGGTCGATTCACACACATTCCAATCCAAGGCAACATAGTTGTTTTGATTGGGGTTGAGGGGTATATTGATGCAAAAGCATTATAGTCGTCAAAGTTTTAGTTTCATCTCTATTGTTTCTTCGTTGCCAACAATCCTGGACAGTACCCTAGCGGAGTCACATAGGAACACAAGCATGGCTCAAGTGCCAGTGAGCCTGGTCAGTACCCCGGCAAAGTTACTTGCATCACCTCTCTGCAGAGGAAGGCTTTCACTTCTTTCACCTTATTCATTTTTCATTTTTTCAAAGATTGTTCACTTTTTTTTTTGCAACTATGCATCACAATTATTCATTTTAGAGGGGGAAGAGGGATCCCAACTTGTTGAGAGCAGAAGAGGTTTTTCCAATAGAGAAGTAGTTTATTATACCTCTGACATTCATGTTAAGGTTTTCCCCCTCACCTTACTGTAGTTGACCGAGCTGACAAGGGTTAACATAAAAACAACCGATTAGAGAAGGTGACACTAGTTAGTGTGCAAGCGTTGTGTTTTCACCAAGGTTCACTTTGAACAATACATATTTTCCTTCGACGTATCATGGAATAAAAGTAACAAGCTCTTCATATAGAGGAAAGATGACAAATAGCAAAGTAGTGATAGCTGTACAAGCCCTCTTGTACTTCACCCAACTCGTTTCAAGAGTCATAGGTGGTTTCATGTGAAACTAACCTATGAACGAAACGAGCAAACCAAATAAAACAAGTGAACTAACAAACAACAAAGAAAATCAAGAGCATAAGCGAAAGTGAAAGTGAAGAAAGTAAGAAAACAAGCAAGCAAACAAAAAAAAAAAAACAAAACATGTAAGCAAACAATCATGCAAGAAAACTATTTGAAAGCAAACACTACTCCTACTCCTACACTAACGGTGCATGGGGCTAATCACGTGAAGTGATGTTTCCAATGCAGCCACTAGCGCATTGGTTGGCCCATGTTGGTGAAGTGTTGATCCGCAAGAAACCTAGTTGTGTGAACCATCAAGCAAGAAAGATATAACAATGAAGACAACCACACTTCGTGTTTCAAAGTGTCCACAAGAAATAAGTGAGTACAAGTGCATGACGAGCAGTCTGTGGAATTATCATTGTGTTGTGCAACACTAAGTGCAACTTTGAAGCATAAGCACACTCCTTACTGTGACATGAAAGAAAACAAAATAAACAAATACAACGTGCGTCATGCATGAGTGCTTGCAATGTAAGATTCATCCAATGCATGAGCGATAGGATCATGTAATTCAAGTGGAGGAAGTATGATCTATGTGTGTGATTGATATTCAATTCATACAGATGAGTGATGAGGAGCCTTGGGTGATTAAATAGTTTCATGATCGGAAGTGGGACTAACCCCAAGATAGTGAGGGCTTGATACAACCATTAGCTTGGGCTGAATTGCCTCGACAGTCTTGGGTGTTTCAACTTCATCATTAGAAATATCATCATAAATCGGTGGCTTCGAAAGATCAACTATGATAGAATCAAGATCATGATAAAATATGGAAACAAATGGATCAAAACTGCCACGGTCAGAAAAATCAATGATTTCATCGGCATCCTCATGATCAGATGAATTAAATAGAGGGGTAGATGAAAAGAAAAAAAACTCATCCACTGTGTTTTTAGAAAATATAGATGAAGGATCAAGTGGATTTTCAATGAATAACTTATCCTCTTCATTGTCGAATGATGAATCAACATCCAGTGAGTCCTAGGAGTGATCAAAAATGGGTGCATCTATGGATGAATACACGTGTTTAAAATCATGGATGGAAAGTTCACCAAAGAAGTTAGGAAAGAACGGAGGGGGATCGGAAGGAAGGGAGTCATCCTTCACCGAGTGTTGATGCTAAAGCTCCCACTCATACTCTTCATGAATGACAGTGCATGTTGGTTGTTCAACACCAACTCCGTTAGTGAGTTGTTCCTCATTCACAACAAGTGAAGAGTCTAAAATGGACAAACACGAGATAGTATCATTTGGAGGAACACTCGAGTGCTAAGACGGAGGTTGTAGAATAGAATGAATATGAGAACTCGAAGGACTCACAACCAAATCTGCGTGAAAATTTAGTGAAGTGATGTTGGGAGGATCTGAAAGTTGAACAAGTGTGTGTGTTGGGTCCCTATAATACTAGTGATTACCCCATTACTATTGTAGTTATACCCCTTATTTATATTGATGTACCCATGTAGTGCCCATATTGTTACTATTGTGCCACATAGAAGCCCACTATTGTTATTGTTGTGCCCTACAATATTATTGTTATGTAGGCTCTGATTGTATTGGGACCACTTAGACTCCTATATATAGAAAGGAGGTATTTTCATTTGTATCATCCAAGAATTGTTCATTTATGTAATGTAAAGGAGGTTTCCCCCTCGAAGAGGCTGAATTCTAAGGCGTGGATCTCTCTTTTCTATCTTTTTGTGAGTTGGTTTCATAACATTTGGTATCAGAGCTTTGGATTCTAGGGTTTCGCTGCTCCAAACAGGTCATCGTGGAATTTTCACTATAACTTTTTTTCTGTGACATTTCAGAAGTCGCAAAAAAAACCCATTTGAGAAGACATCGCGTTGAACCTTGGGTCCAAATTTCAGAGCTTTTCGCACGATATTTTCGGAGATATGATCTCAGGAAGTTGGTCTTTTTGCAGACTCTTGAATTACACTCAAAACAGGTGACCTGGGGAAAATCGTCATAACTTTCTTTCTGAGCATCGGATTGAAATTTCGTAAGAAGGTACAAAAAGAGGACGGACTGTAGTTTGTTGTGGGTGTTTTTCAGATCCAAAGGTCGAAACAGTGACTCGTGGCACGTCGTACAAGTTCCTCTACTGAACCAGTCTAAAAGCAAGTCACTGTGGGAGATTTCACATAACTCTTCCTTGGAGAATCCAATTTGGCTCAGACTTGTGGCATTGGAAAGAGGACGCAGAAGGCTACTACAGGTAGCAATTTCAGAATTGGATGATCCGAAATTACAGAGATACATCAGATTCAATATCAGGCTTCTATAAAGTGAAAAAAGGTGTGTAGTTTTTTTTTAATTTTTGTGTAAGCTTGGTTTAACGGAATTCAAAGGGCATAGTAAAGCATTATTATCGGTAACTGATGCCCCGAGGAAAGAAAATGCAAACACCTAGTAAGGAACCTGAAAGCTCTAGCATGACTCATGAAGAAGAGGAAGAAATGCTACATGATATATCAAAATTACAAGAACAAGTGCAACAAATGTCACGCTCACAAAAGCTAACAGAAGCTAAGATAAGTGGCGTGGAATCTAAGGTAAATGGCGTGGAATCTAAGATAAAGGGCATGGAAGCTAAGATGGAGTATTCGATGGCAAATTTGAAGATAGATTTGAATACAAACATGGAAGAATTGAAGAAGTTGCTACAAGAAAGGGTCACTAATGGTGAAAAGGTAGTAAAGGAAACTCATGATGAGAACAAAAGAAATGTTAATCATGATTCCATAGACTCTAATGTTGGATCAAAGACTCACCATGTTCCAAAAATCGATATGAGGAAGTTTGATGGCAAGGATCCCGCCACATGGATATTACAGATGGAGCAATTTTTCGATCTCAATAATGTGCAAAACACACAAAAGGTACGTATGGCAACTTTATATTTGGAACCAAATCAGTTTGTATGGTATCAATGGCTTTGTTCTCGTAAACCATTTATCACTTGGGCAATTTTTACGGAAGAATTGATAGCACATTATGAGGATACAAAAAGCAACACTTTTTTTAGCCAATTGATAAGTCTCAAACAAAAGGGTTCAATAATGGAGCACATTGAGGAGTTCCAAAAATTGAACATAAGGGTAAAAGATATTCCAGAGGAGCATAGGATTGATGTGTTCATAGGGTCTTTAAAGGATAATATCCAACATGATGTGCGCCTTTGGGAACCTGATTCATTAGAGAAGGCATTCAGGTTAGCAAGAAAAATGGAAAGCAAAATTATGGCAACTAGGAAGCATACCATTCACAACTATAAAGAGGAAGTGTTGTTGCCCATAGTCTTCCACAACCTACAAGGTTGACACCACAACAATTGGAAGAAAAAAGAGCAAAAGGGCTTTGTTACAATTGTGATAGCAAATACACAAAAGGTCATAAGTGTGCTGAGAAGAAATTATTCTACATAGATTGTGAAGAGGAAGAAGAAAAGGAGCAAGAAAGGTCAAAAGAAGAGGATATATTCCAGGAACAAAGCCTAGATGAAGAACAAATAAATCCGACCATATCTTGTAATGCATTGGCGGGAATTACCACTCCTCAAACCATCAAGATAGAAGGACAAATCAAGAAGAAAAAGGTAATAGTGTTGATTGATTCAGGAAGCACCCACAATTTTATTCATTGTAGGGTAGCAAAAGAATTGAATTGCTTCCTATATCCAGCACCAGAGTGTCAAGTGATGATTGCAAATGGAGGAACAATAAATTGTTCTGGAAAGTGCCATAATATCAAGCTATCCATGGGAGAATATGTATTGACTAGCCCAATGCTTTCCATTCCAATGGGAGGTGCTGATGTTGTACTAGGAGTCCAATGGCTACAATCCTTGGGTACAATAGCTTTTAATTTTCAAGAACTTTTCATGAAATTTTCTGTGGAAGGAAAGGAAGTTGAATTAAGGGGTATTGCAGGGAAACCAGGAAAGATAATCAGCTCTAATGGAATGACAAAGCTTCTAAAAAAGGAGCAAAGAGGTGTAATTGCACAATTATGTTCGCTAGATGTTTCCACATTGGAATCATCTATTTCTCCAGATCTCCAAAAAGTCCTGGACAATCATTCCAAGGTATTTGAGACTCCCAAAGGTCTCCCACCTATGCGTGATCATGATCATGCTATTCATCTGATTCCAGGAAGTGTTCCTCCAAACATCAGGCCGTACAGATATCCATATGTCCAAAAAAGTGAAATTGAACGTATGGTTGCAGAAATGCTAGAGGCTGGTATAATTCAACCGAGTCAAAGTTCTTTCTCAGCTCCAGTAGTATTGGTGCACAAGAAGGATGGATCATGGCGCATGTGTCCAGATTATAGGGAGCTCAACAAGCTCACTATTAAAGATAAGTTCCCCATTCCTGTTATTGATGAATTACTGGATGAATTGCATGGATCAATTTACTTCACCAAGTTGGATCTTCGTTCGGGATATCATCAAATCAGAATGAAGATTGAAGACATTCCGAAAACAGCATTTAGAACTCATGAGGGTCATTATGAATTTTTGGTCATGCCTTTTGGCCTTACCAATGCACCTTCAACATTTCAAGGTTTGATGAATTCAATTTTCAAACCATTCCTTAGAAAATTTGTGTTAGTATTTTTTGATGATATACTAATCTACAGCAAGTCTTGGAAGGATCATGTTGAACATGTTGACAGGGTGCTACAACTATTGGAGGAGAAACAATTATATGCAAAAAGATCCAAATGTTTCTTTGGAGTCCAGGAGGTGGAATATTTGGGTCATATTGTATCTCATGAAGGAGTTAAGGTAGACCCTAGCAAAATTAAAGCCATTAAGGAATGGAAAATCCCCACATCCATAAAGCATCTGCGAGGATTTCTTGGGTTGACAGGGTATTATCGCAAGTTTGTTAAGAATTATGGGAGAATAGCACACCTCTAACAACATTATTGAAGAAAGATTCATTTTCATGGACTTCGGAAGCAACAAAGGCCTTTGAACATCTTAAAGAGGCAATGTGCCAAGCACCGGTCTTAGCTACACCGGACTTCACAAAAACCTTTATTGTGGAATGTGATGCTTCAGGAAATGGAATTGGTGCTGTTCTAATGCAAGATGAAAGACCCATTGCTTTTGAAAGTCGTCCAATCAAGGGAAAGTTTTTAAGCAAAGCTATTTATGAGAAGGAAATGTTGGCAATACTCCATGCACTTAAGAAATGGCGACCCTACCTAATGGGAAGACACTTCAAGGTAAAAACGGATCATGATAGCCTTAAATACTTTTTAGAACAAAGATTATCCTCTGAAGAGCAACAAAAGTGGGTCACAAAGATGTTGGGTTATGACTTTGAAATCATCTACAAAAAAGGGAAGCAAAATGTGGTGGCAGATGCACTCTCAAGAAAGGATGAGGATGTGGAAGCATTGTTGTGTGCCATTTCTATTATCCAACCAGATTGGATAAACGAAGCAAGGGAGGAATGGAAGAATGACGAAGAAGTGTGGGCACTTATTCAAAAGCTACAACAAGATTCCAGTACTTCTGATACATTTAGCTGGAAAAATGATTCGTTATGGTACAAAGATCGCTTATACCTCTGTAAGAATTCCCAGCTAAAACAAAAGATTCTTATGGAATTGCACACTTCTCCCTTAGGAGGGCACTCAGGATTTTTAAAAACTTACCACAGGGTTAAGAAGGAATTTTTTTGGGATGGCCTTAAATCAGATATTCAAAAGTTTGTGGCGGAATGTTTGGTTTGCCAGCAAAATAAAGTTGAAACAATTAAGACACCGGGTCTATTACAACCTTTATCCATTCCAAGCCAACGTTGGGAGGAGGTTTCAATGGATTTTATCACAGGTTTACCCAAGTCTGAGGGAAAGAGTGTCATCATGGTGGTAGTTGACAGACTTACCAAGTATGCACACTTTTGTGCATTATCACATCCATTTAAAGCCAGTACAGTTTCTACTGCATTTATGGAAACAGTTCAAAAGCTACATGGAAACCCAAAGATTATTGTAAGTGACAGAGATCCCATTTTCACTGGAAATTTTTGGACAGAATTATTTTCTTGTCTTGGTACTCAGTTAGCTCATAGCTCATCTTATCATCCTCAATCTGATGGGCAAACTGAGATAGTAAACAAATGTTTGGAAGGATATCTTCGTTGCTTTGTATCTGATAAACAGACACAATGGGTCAAATGGTTGCCTCTGGCTGAATGGTGGTATAACACTTCCTTTCATACAGCAACAAAAATGACCCCATTTATGGCACTTTATGGGTATCAACCACCATCCATCACATCATATTTAAGAGAAAATTCTAAGGTTCAGGCAGTGGAACATCACATCGAACATCAACAACAAGTCCTCCAACTCTTAAAGGATAACCTGTGTTGGCACAGAATAGAATGAAACAACAGGCAGATCAACATCGCAGTGAAAGAAGTTTTGATGTAGGTGATTGGGTATTCCTACGGCTACAACCATATAAGCAAATGTCCCTCAAGCAAGCTAAGAAGGATAATAAATTATCACCAAAGTATTATGGTCCGTACAAGGTGTTGCAAAAGATTGGTACTATGGCATACAAATTGGAGCTTCCTGCAGCTTCTCGATTGCACCCAGTTTTCCATGTTTCATGCTTAAAGAAGGTTATAGGCGACAAGCTCCCAGTTCAAACAATATTGCCAGAACTTGACGAGGAAGGAAAAATTATATTGGAACCGGAAGCAGTTATAGAAACAAGAACTCGACAGCTACGAAATCGATCAATTTCGGAGTACCTTATCAAGTGGAAGAACTTATCCGCTGAAGATTCCAAGTGGAAGTACAATATTATTGTTATGTAGGCTCTGATTGTATTGGGACCACTTAGACTCCTATATATAGAAAGGAGGTATTTTCATCTGTATCATCCAAGAATTGTTCATTTATGTAATGTAAAGGAGGTTGCCCCCTCGAAGAGGCTGAATTCTAAGGCGTGGATCTCTCTTTTCTATCTTTTTGTGAGCTGGTTTCATAACAGTGTGAGCATGATCCTCAACATCACTCGGCAGTGGTGGAGTTGTTGAATGAGGGGATGGAAAACATTCAGTTGAGAGAGTGACCGCATCCACATGATATTGCGCAGCTCCCTCACTGAAAAATGTTGAGCAAGGCTTGATTTCAAGCTTCTTCTTGGGACGAGAAGATTTCTTAAGTAAATACTCGAATCGGTCCCAAAGATAGGAAAATTCCATCTAGCTCCTTGGAGCTTGAAACTACAAGTCATGGAACCACTACAAAAAATCCATGATCGGTTCATGCAGAGCCTTCCATTTCTGTAACAGTTTTTGGTCAAGATGGTCTGGATCAAAATAATAGAAAGTGTCTTCAATGATATAAAGTGCTCAAGTGAGTGCATGCTATCAGTCTGTAGGCCGAAAAACCATCGAAGTGGAGATTCATGAAGTGTGTATGCAAGCAGCAAGCTAGCCTGTTCATCAGAACACCCATCTTCCTCATGAAGCATGGAAAGAAGGTCATGTAAGTACTCAGGCCAGGTCACTTTGCCTTCACCATCATATGTGTAAGTGGACAAGCTATCGAAAATCTCCCTCGTGATGGTGACAACTTCATGATTCGAAAATCATCGCGGAGGGATAAGAGTGCAAGAATCCATGAAATATATGCAAAGGTTAAAAACCGGATGAGAGGGCAAAGCTTGTCACCTGGCCCTCCTTCTAGCTCCTGATGTAAGGACCCATCTTAAATTAATGGGGACATAGAGATATTGGCATGCACACGAGACATGCATATGATAACTACATATGCATTCATTGTTTGCACTGCACTAGTATATATATTAGTTAATATTGAAAAAATGTCCATATTTAGGTAACGAATGAACTATTGAAATGACTACCTAACTTATAAGAACATAGTAGCGTATATGATATACATACCACCACGATAATACATATATATAATTCTACTATATAAAATTAAAGATAAATGCAGTGTAGTGGACTCACAACAAAGGAAGTATGTACCCTACTACATACAAAGGAACTATACCCAAAAGTATTATGTACAAAAGAGTTATAATATACATATTATTCTACAAAAGAAACAACATATTCTATAAAATCAAAGGAAAGTATATATATATATATATATATATATATATATATTAACTAAATAGTGAATGTAATAAAGAGAAGAATAGATAAAACCATAATACTATGAAAATAATTCGATTCAAACAAAAGTGAAACATAACATTATGATAAATGAGCTACTGTATAAATAGGAGTGCATGGTCAGTAAATTGGGAAAGGAGAAGGCGGTGACCGCCTCTACAACTTATGAACTTATGAAGTTAAAACAATAAAGAAAGAGGAAGCGGTGGAGGAGTTTCTGGGGGCATAGAAGGAGGAAGGGTATTGTAGAAAAGGGGACATTCTTTGATATAGAGGGAGGCAGAGGAGGAGCTAACAAGAGGAAGACACATAGAATAATGGAGCTTGAGCAGTTGTTCTTGAGACTTTTGGGCAAAAGGGCCAAAATCCTTCGAATTTTTGAAGTTTTTAGGGGTTGGGTGCTGAGACTGTACATAGTTTGGCTAGGAGGTTTTTGGTCTTTTGGTAGTGGAAGTGGGAGCTGGAGTAAATCAGAAACATCTTTAGCCAAGTAGGTACTCAACATTAGGTATCTACTCAACATCAGATTGATAAATTCTTATATTTTGAATAGTTATATCCTGTTAAAAATTTCAGGGCTTTACATTTTGGTATCAGAGGAGGTTCAAACTCTCGGATATATTAAGTCTGTTAAGAAAAGGTTACATTTGAATTCAAAAAAAATATATTATGTTATAAAGTCATTTACTGAACTCTTGAGAAATGAAGAGACAAATAGAGGGATTTTACACTGATTGATTTTTACAATGATGTATTAGTTGGATAATTATAGAGATGTGAACTTGTTATATGGCTCCAATTTCAGGGAATTAAGCCTATCTCTAATATAGCTTATCTTATTGCTGAAGACGCCATGATAATACAAACAGGGTTTCAGGGTCTCATTAGAGGTCCTTATGTTGTTTAATTCAAATATCAGCTAGTGTGAGAATCTGTCACGGTATTGATTTATCATCTAAGATATGTGTCCCTGTAATGATATGACTCGTACATTATGTAATATGTGTACACCAAAGAGCAAAAGAAATAAAATAACAAATCACTATACAAAAAAAAAATTCATATATATATAGTAAGTCAGAACTAGAATACAAGTTTACTTAAGCTTTAGAAACAATTATGTAAGACTCCTCAGTATTATTAATGGCACATTGATGGCAATTTTGGAATATGATTTTCTCAGAGAAGAAGCCAATGTTGGACAAAAGAATGATGGAAGTATTATAAAATTTATGCCCAAAAAAAAAGGAACTGATAGACGGCCAAGGTCGGTGAAATACATCTAATTTAAGTCCTTGCTGAACTGATATTACACCTTCTTCTGCCAAATCCTGTCTAATTTCTGGCACCACCGATAGAATTCTTAAAACCCCACCACTGCCACACCTGACGTCAATAGCAACCAGATTCTGAATCAAAAAAAAAATTATTATTATCGTAGCTACTAAACTACATGTTGGAACTGCTTAGTTGCTAAGCATGAGATCCAAACTTATTATGCTAATACTCACACTTCATAGGAGTCTCACCGTTGTTCGATAGTATGAGAATACCTTCCATTCATTGTACTCTGTGCCATCTTCTAGGTTCTTTCTAAAACATTCTCAATGTGGTCAATGCCTGAGCTCTTTGACAGTGCCTTCTTATCAAATATAATATGACGAATAAAATTCCCATTTTGCAAAAGCAAAGACCTTTTAAGTATTTGAAGAAAAAAAAAACTAGAGATAGTACACTCCTATCAGTAATTTTTCAACCATGAAGCTAGATAAAATATAGCTCAATAAGTGCTACAGTATTAGCCCTTGAAGAAGTATCTTCACATTTCTAAATAATTCCTTCAAGGCTAGCTAGTAGGAGGAACTTTCCCCATTGGCAACCAGTAGACACTGGTTCTGGGGGAGGAACAATCATTAGAACATTGTCATTTCGCTAAACGACTCCCATGATACTTATTGTACTTCCTTCTTTGATATAATGTTCTTTTAGACACATTACATGATCATCACTGGAAATATTTCTTACCATGAGCAATCGTATAAATTTTGACGGTAAATCCTAGATATTTTTGTTTACGTCAATGATAGTACTCTCATCCACATACAGTGTAACTCTTGCACCATATCCAATTTTTACCAATGCTCTTAATCCTGATTGAAAGTCTGATATGTAGAATCCACAATATGCCTTTGCCACAAGTATAATTTAATATATTATGAATCATGACTCAGATAGAAAATTTTAAGCATGTAGTTTTCCTTAGTTGCAGCGTAGCCTCTCCGCAAATCTTATGCACCTGTTAGATTGAAACTAATAATGTTGCATGCATTATAAAAGCCACGGTGCTCACACATCGTTTTTAAACACCTGATGCATCGAAACTCATTTCTTAGGTGGCATTTGGTGTCAAACGATGATATTAATTGTCTAAACCTATGATGTATCTCAACCACCGGTGGATAAAGGAACATGCAATGGTGTGATGGTGGAGTGCTTTGGTGTTGATACATAGGTTTGCAGGTTTGAACCTGCGACCCTTTTATAATCGCATATGTCGTTTGGCTATAAATAAAATTTCCACCAATCCGTTAGAACACTCCCGAGCCTTCACTGCCTATTAAAGATGCCACGCAACGATGTATCATTTATAAGTCGGTGATACATCTCTGCACCTGCGAGTCAACACACAGATTAAAATCCATCGATGGGGTTGGGTTACACCACCTGTTAAAGATGATACCCTACAACGATGTAGTCAGTGGCATGAACCCTGGCTACCGAAGTTTGAATTCACTCACAGGACAAGAAGTTGGACAGGCCATCTCATGGTGCAAAAGACTGACTTGCAAACCTGGTCCTATAACCCAACCCCGTAACCTTTGTTATCACTCAGGTTGTTCGCTTTGACTCCCAAAGGAATACGGCCGAGGTAACCACTAACTAATCTTTGGGTCACAGGTTCTAGCCTACCTATGACCAGAGAGGGCTCTCTCTTTATGTTTTAGCTTTGTTTGTGTAGTATTTTAGGCTAGCTATGATGCTCAAGGTTTGTTTTTTGGAATTTGTTGGATGATGATTTCAGTCAAGATATGTATGTGCTCACTAGAGTGTTCTAGGCCATTGGGCATGGAGTCAGTGGTCCTTTAGTTGTTTGGTATGCTGTGTTGATAGAGTAGTGATGCTGCAGAGCTAGGTAAGTGTCTGAGAAACAACGCTTTAAAATTGTGATCGAATGTGATGTATCCAGTTTATGAAAGGCAATTAAGAATCTTTCAATAAACTGATATGGAGGAAAAGTGAGAATATTATTTAGAAGAAATGAAGAATTTCTAGATAGCATTCATATTTATAGAATTAATGAAAACATGAGCAATTAAGAATTCATGTCCATAATTAATTATGAAGAAAACATTTACAGCAATAAAAGATTGAGCACAAGGTGTAACCAAACAAATATTGCACCATCCCTTTTCTCTATTGCTAGATCAGTGAAACATGAGCATGATTTAATAACATAAGAAAAGCAAAAAAGAGATTGAGAGAAACTTATTATTCCATCAGACAGCACAAGAATTCTGTAGTAGCACGCACGGTATCAGCAAGACATCAAACATTCAGGAAATCACTGAGCTGGTCTAGCCTTTTGCATTAGAAAATCTGAAAGTATAAAATACATTTGCCTCAGAGTGAAAATCACCAACCCCTCATACGTTATTAGGGGAGGTATATATACATAATTTACATAAGAAAATATCCTGCTGATGAGTAAATTCTTCATTAATGTTATGCCAACTCCTGGAGCGTTGTAGCTGAGGGAGTAAATGCTGTAGTAACTCCTCAGTGCCTTAGCTGTCAAAAATGGTCAGAAGATATTGACTTTGTGGCTGCTGGAGTCGGTTTGAGGATACGCTGTCAAAAAGGCGCGTATATCTTATCCTTTGCTTGCTGCCACTGTCTTTTGCTGAGTCACTTTTCAGCTGCCTTTAATGATGTTTGACTTTTGCTAAGCTATAGCGGACTGGGATGGAACATCTAAAGTTAATGTGGCAAAATTTGAAGCATTGCTTGCCACCAATCCTCCTTGGGAATTTGGTGTCTTTGGATCTTCACCAAAGTCTCATCTGCTTCAGTATATCTGTAAAAATTAGGAGGAGTCTCGAAAAGGTGGTGGATTTCATTTTCAATGAAAAATATATTCTCAAGTTTCTGTAGAAGACTCTGCCCTGTTGGAGGCCCTGCCTCCTCCGAAGTACTGCCTGATGCAGTAATTTGATTTTCCACAAAGGTGGACATCCTGTTTGCATATTGCTCGCAGGGGAGCAGTCTTCCCGTGCCGTTTAATAGGCTAGGCAGTCCTTTGGCTTGCAGTGCTCCCATTTTGGCCTTGTACTCATCCACCTCAGCCTGGATTTCATAGCACTTCCTCTCCACAGTTTGTACATAATTTATGAGAGTGAGTACCTTTTTAACTGTAAGGACAGCCTCTGTTCTGTTGACAATATTGATGGTTGCCAGTTCTTCCTTTGTCTGCCTGTTCAAAAAATCTATCAATCTATTGGCCAGCTCCGGCCTATTTCCCAGCACTATTCTGGCCCTTTGAATCTCTGTCTGTGCTTGGCCAATAAAATCCATCTGCTCATGCACAGTCTTAATTGATTTCCATTGCTTGGTGATGGATTGGTCAATGCGGGCCCACAAAATTCTTTTGATTTCTGCTATAGCAGTCTCTAGCTTGAGCTCCTTCTCCAAAGTCTTAATTTTTTCTTTCAAGGCCTTTATTTCTCTGCCTTGTTCTGCCACAATTATTTTTGATTTATCATATTTGGCATCTAGTTCTACCAACTTTTCCTTGGCCTACTTTATCTCATTTGCCTGGAGCTCCATTTGTTTAATAGCCTTGTTCAGTTCTTCCATGCTTGTGCTGGAGTCTGGAGCTGTTGTTTTTGTTGCTTCTGTTGTTGGTGTTGTTGTTGCAGGGGCTACTGCTGCCTCTGTAGTTGTTGCAGTGGTTGAAGTGGTTGGAGGAGCTTGGGATGTAGATTCTCCCTGCTTATCTTGTAATGCCCCTTCAAGTTCCTTCTCCAAATCAAGGACCTTTTGGTTGAGCTGCATTATAAGGTCCAGTTGCTCATCGACCTATTTTTCTTTTTGTAACTCTGCTGTTTGAGGGTGCTTTGTGGGCAGCAGCTTTAACCTCTTTTTCAGTGCATTGAGGTCATCTTCTTTTTTCTTGAGGAGGGCCCTTACGCCCTTTGGATCTTTAGGATCATGTCCTAAGTCAATGATGATGTCCTCCAGTGATTTTATTCTGTTGTCCTTGGCCATGGAGGACATTCTCTCAAAATCCAACTGAATGTTGGTATTTTTCAATGATTCTTTTAATTCATGGGCCATGGATGCCCTGTCCACCAAGGTGGCATAGACCATTTCTCCAGTCTGCTTGTGGAGTTCTATTTGGTCCATGGGATGGATGTCTTTAGCCATGACCTCCACCCTTGTCTTCACATAATCCACAGTTGATTTTGGATGTGGCACTGTAGGCTTCAAATGACTGAGGATCATTTTCTCCTCTTGAATGTCATATACAGACATTAGCCTTTCTTTCTGGGCTAGTGTTGCATTTAGAAATTGTTTATAGACTTCTACCCTCAGCAAGTCATTTTGTGCCTTTATTTGCTTGAAAGAAGCCTTAGTGCTTTTAGGCTTCTTGCTCTGCTGAGTGGAGGATGACACCTCCAAACCAAGCTGCACTCCCTGCTCCTGCTGAAAGGAGCTTGTACCTGTATGTTGGCTGCCTTCTCCATCTTTCCTTGAACTGTCAAGGACTTCTTCACTGATTTCTTCTATCTCTGGAGAGTCAACCCTTTGTCTCTTGGCCTGGGGTTGTTGGGAGGATCCACTAGCAGGAGTGGACTCTTCTCTATCTCTTTTCATACCCCTCTCCTCATGTGTTGGGGTCTGCAAAATTGGTGCTACTGGTGGCTCAATTTGTGGAGGAGGGGTGTGCTCTTGTTGCTGCCCTATTGAGGAGGCAGGCTGTTCTTTCACTATTTGCTCTTCAGCACCCATTATTCCTTTACCCTTGTCTGTACCTGGTGCTGCTGTGGAAGATATCTGTGTGGTTGGCGTAGCTGCTGAGGCCGAGGTACCTTCTCCTACTGGCTGCGGTCGTTTGAAGGGTACCTGCTGCACACAATCCAAGTCAAGTGTCTTTTCCAAATCCCTTACATTCCTTTGCATTAACTCTTCTTCAGTCAATTTTTCAACTAATGTATCTGGCAGCCATTCTTGCTGATTGGCATATTTTTCAATATGTGGGTACTTGCAGTGCTCATAACCTAACAGTCTGTACTTGACTCTCCTAGCAGTGATGAAGCCTTCAGGGTCATAGGGGACCCATCGGAAGCTTTTTGAGAGCATGTACTTATCTTTAAGGATTAGCTCAGCATCTTTCCATCCCTCTTTTTTATTCATTATGAATGGGCCTAGGTGGTGTTTGAATTTGAGATGGGCTTTCTTTTTGGAGCTGTGAAAGTGAGTGAGATCAGAGTGAATGAGCTGCCTGTAATACTCCAAGGCAAATATCCTCATGGGCACATATTTTGGGAGCCTGTATGGACAAAGCTCACAGCCATAAATTCTGATGACGGTATGATCTTCATATAGGTACCAATCACCTATTTTGTAATTCTTGGAGAGCTGCAGGACTTTCTGCATATCAAATGATATTATGGGAGGAGGGGAGTTCATTAATAAACAAGAGACTGGGAAAACAAACTGATCAATAAATTCACAATATGAATATGGTGACCTTTGCACTTGGTGGAAGACAGATGTCCAGAAGATAACATATCTTCTTTCCCCTTTAGAATCCAGCTTTTTAATGTAGCATGGAAAGGCCTTAGACTGATAGTACATGAAAAGGTGATAGATATAAGATGAATACTTGAAGACGCCCTGTCTGTCTACTTTGCACAACTGATCATGAATTTTGTTAGCTATGAACTTCGCAAAATTATATTTGCGGGCAGGGGGTTGGCCTGGGCTGTAAGCAGCTAAAAATACCAACATTTTTTCATCCACATGCTCACTGGTTCTGTACCCCAGCACATAAGCAATCATGTCCAACAAAAGTCTGCCTACCTCAGTAAAATAAACATCCAAGTAGGGAGGTGGCCCTGTGGGCTGGCATTCAGGCCTCATAAATATCTTGGTGATTTTCTGAATGTCTTCACTGGACATCTTGGCACCAGTGTCCAGCAGATAATTCATGGAGAAAGGGAACAACAGCTCAGTCTGATTGAAGTTAAGCATCTGGTTAATGGACTCAGCATTGATGTGAAAGAGGATGCTCCCAGATGGAGACTTAATAGCTCTGTGCTGCACATCATAATTTTCAGCACATAGGCGAATAATCTCAGGAAAAACATTGACAGAGGGGAGACAGTAGTGTGGCAGATTTGACTCCCATATCCCATATGTATCCTTGCCATTCAGGTAGTCATCTCTTAATTGCCTGAAGGTCTGCAAATAGTCCCTGTTACCCACAAAGTCTTGGATAAGGTAGTCCCTATCAGCAAGAGGCAAGGACTCCAGGTCTTTATTTGGTGCATTTATAGGAGTAACACTGAGGGCTGTGGGTGCAGGAGCAGCCATTATGTAGTTTGAATTTGAACAAGGTGAGTGAAATGGTTTGCAAGGCTCTTCAAAACTCAAATGACAGACTGAATATAGACAGTGATAGAGATTCTCTTCAAAGTAGAAATGAGCAGGCTATACAGGACTGTCTCTGCCTTGCTTGGCTAAATTCACAGGGATTGTAAATTGATAGGGATGAATTGCAGAGGGTATGTAAGATTCAATTTGGTGAAATTGCAGCTGGTATACACCCGGCAAAAGGGAACAATGCCGGGCAGCTCGAGGACAAATTTACAATTTTGGTCCGTGAATTGACTGTTTCAATGTCAAATTATGGCGCTGGGTCAATGCAGGTTACTTTAGCTCAAATTTAAGTAGCAGACAGTGCTTAATTTGGAATTTGACAAGTGCTTTAATGGTGAACTTGCAGAGAAATGGCATGCATGGGCAAAACACGAGAATTATGGTGAATACCTGGATAAAATAGCTCGGAAAGCCTGCGGGCCGAACCGTGAAGGCTCAAGGTAGCTGAGTTGATGAGTTCTGGCGGTTGCAAATTCGAATTTGGAGGTTCGGAGGCGACTTGGCGGTGAAGCGGCGACAACGGCTCTGTCTTTTTCGCTCGAAAATGACATAAAACGGCCAAAACCGCGATTTTTAACGACGAATTCGGCCAAAAAGGGTCATTGGCGCCTTTCCGCCAATGACATCAGCATGACGTCACGGCGGGCCCGGGGTACGGAGGGTGACGTGGACGCTAAGCTGGAGGCTAGCGTGGCTGGACATGGTGGCGGGTGGAGGCGATGGCAGGGCTACGTGGAGGGCTACAAGGCGCGGGGGCGGACGGAGGCGAGACGACGTCAGGATGACGTGTGGGTGACGGGCACCGGATGGGCGGTATCGGGGAGGTGGTAAGCGGTCTCCCCGCACCACCTTTGGGCAAAGGCGGTATCGGGGAGGGGGGCTCCGAACAACCCCAGCGCATGCCACGCGTCCCGGGTACGGCCTCCAATACCGCCCTCTCCCCGGACGTTAAAGGGAGGCATGTCCAGATTTGATAATGACCGCCCACCGTTGGATCGGGGGCGGCAGATATCGGACGGCTGGCGGGCGCCGCAGTTTGTCGTGCAGCTTTGGGTGGGGACCCGCCCGGTGATAAAATATTCAGTTTAACATTTGGGGCGCGAGACTTTGGGTTTAAGGGTTTCTGTGGGTTTTTTTGAATTAATCTGTCGGGGGGGATAAAGGGTTAGGTTTAGGTTTGAGCAAAGGGAAAGGGGTTTTTGATGAAAATTTTTAGGAAAGAAGGGGAAATGAAGGTTAAGTGAAGGTTATTGCTCTTACCAGAGGTCAGAGCAATCCCAAAGCAGGGTTGACCATAGTCCCTGGTGGACTAATGTCTCCCTTAGATAAACTTATTTAGCTATAGTGCTAAAAGGGGGATATTTATACAATGCTTGGGGTTTTATACACCATGGTGTTATAATAGTAGGGGAAAGGGAAACATAGGGGATTTAATATAAATACAGTTAGTAGTTAGCATTGGGGGGAAGAGAATGGGAAGTGGTAGTTACTAAGCTTTGCAGGAATCAAACTTAGTTAGGAAGTAGATCAAAATGAAAAGAATTTTTACACAAGAAATGTGGCTTCTTTTCAAAGAAAGAAGTCATTTATGACATCAAATTTGTACAAATGAAGAGTATAAGGAGGACTGGACAGGCAGATCCTGCAGTGCTCATGGGAGATTAGTGAGAAACTTTGAAGGGGATGAGGGAAGTTAGTGATGACTTAGCACTTTGCCTCCTAGGCCACTGCTCTTGCCCTTCCTGCTGATGGCCACTTTGATTTACTCCAAGTGATGTGCTTGGATTTTGCTTTCTGCAACCTTCAACTGCCTACCCTGCCTATTATGCCTAACATTTTTTATTCACTTTGTATGGGTGCACTTAGTCTTGCAAACCCTGACAATTCTCTTTTATTTTTGCTGCCCTCCTATCTAATTCTACCCTTATGGCTTCCAAGGGCCCAGATTAAGCAGTTGGGCTCCTTTCTTTCTCTATTAACCTAGTCATCTATCAAGCTTGAGCTGTTTGAACAGGTACTTCTTTTCTAGTCTACAACATGCAATTTAAATTCTGGAGAAGCCCAGCTTGAGCTGTTGGACCACCCATCAAACAGTAGTGGCAATTTGGACTAGCCACTCTCATGGTCTTTGTTTGGGGTTCATTTCTCTTTTTTTTTTTTTTATTTACCAATTCCTTTTCTTGCCCTTTGATTTTTCTTTTAAGGCATACCCTCTTTACATTTTTTAAACTGTCTGTTTCTTTTACAAAAATGGAACCTTAACAGGATGGAAGGTAGACATTTTTGGCACTTCCACTGTCAATCATGAGAGATGAGAACCTATTGGTATAGGAGGCTAACAGTGGCTCCACTTGGGGATGGCTTTTCCAGGTGAAAAGTCAAGAACAGTAGGTCAGATTGCCTGAATTTGCTTCCTTGTTGCTAGCTGAACTTCCGTGTTTGTTGGAGATCAATACTTAGTATCTAGGATGTTTGCAGGCAGCACCCACTGAGCTGATTTACTGTGAAATTTTCAGATCTGTTTTTCATTTGTTTCTCAAGCCTTATCTTCATGATTTGATAACTGCCCTGTGCTTACATTGCTGCCCAGATGCCAGGATCCATATCTCCTAAAAATATCATTGTATATCATCTTGGTCTTCTCAAAAATGTGATGTACTTACTGTTTTATTTATCTGCTGTAATTGGAAATACTGGAAAATACAAATATCTATGTACAATACATGCCTGTTTGGTGTTTAATCAAAGGAGTCAAAATAATGCTTGAGCATTCTCCCATTAACTGGGCCTTCCTCAGTGTCTGAACCATCCACACTTCTCAAAAAATAAGTATTATTTCCTTGTATGGCATAAATGACATAGGGTCCCTTCCATAGAAAATCAAACTTACCATGTTTGCCTTTGTCCTCTCTTCTGGAATCCCATCTCAACACTTTATTTCCAATAAAGAAATCTTCAGCTTTGGTTCTTTTGTCAAATATTCTTTTGATATTTTCTTGTAGAACTTGGGTTCTTTGATAGACTTCTTCTCTTGTCTATTGTAAGTGAATTGTTTGATTAATTCTTCTTTGGATGTCATTTGGCTCAGCTTGTATTTCTTGCAGCAACTTAATCACGGGAATTCCTAAAGATGTAGGAAACTTTGCCTCTAGCCCATAAACCAATTCATATGGAATCATGCCAATTGATCTCTTGGTGGTCAATCTATCTGCCCATAGTGCATTTACCAGCTTCTTATGCCAATTCTTTTTGTTTTCCTCCAAAACTTTTTTATTGATGTTGATGAGACTTTTATTGGAAGATTTAGCCAGGCCATTACCTTGAGGATAATAGGCAGTGGAATGACCTAGGGTCATGTGATACTTGTGACAAAAATTGATCATTTTCTTGGACTTGAAAGCAGCAGCATTGTCTGTGATAATTTTATCTGGACAGCCAAACCTGGACAAGATATTGGTTTCTAGAAATTGTATAATAATGGAGTCATTGGCTTGCCTACAAGGGATGGCCTCTATCCATTTGGTAAATTAGTATGTAGCAGTGAGGATCCACCTATGCTGGCCAAAGGATGAAGGGTGAATTTCACCAATGAAGTCTAAACCCCATTGCTGAAATGGTCTCTTAGTTGAAATTGGTTTGAGTGGTAAAGGCAACAGCTTTCTCTTGCCCTCAAAAATTTGGCATTTGTGGCAAGACATCGCAAACTTCTTTACATCAGCAAACAAGGAGGGCCAATAAAATCCAGCCCTTAGGATTTTATCAGCTGTGGACTTCCAGTACAAGTGTCCTCCACAGTCACCTGCGTGAAATTCTTTGAGGACATTGTCAGTTTCTTCTACCGTTAAGCAATTGAGTAATATTCCCTCATAATTTCTCCAAAACAAAACATTGTCAATAACACAAAACTTTGATGCTTTCATTTTCAAGAATCTTTTCTTAGTTCTGGACAACCCTGGAGGAGCTTGCAGGTTTAGTAATACAAAACATATATCAGCATACCATGGGGATTGTATAAAGGCTTGGTTGATCTGTGGAGTCGCCATCTCCTGTTCGTCGTCCAATTCATTAATGTCAAGGGCTTGGAAATTTGTTTCAGTCATTAATTTGGCTAGGCCTTGACCTTTGATCAGTTTCGTCAGTTTGATCTCAATGTCATATTCCAGGATGTTAGCAATCCACTTGCCTCTCTTGCCTTCAAGGCCTTCTTGGGTTAGAATATCTTTGACCACCGCATTAGGAACATAGGCAACTATATGAGAATACAAGATGTAGATTCTGAAATCCTTGATGGCTTTTACCAATGCATAAGCTTGTTTTTCCATGATCTGATATTTCAGGGGAGCATCCCTAAGTGCTCTGCTGAAAAATGCAATGGGTTTCTCATAGCCTTGGTCATCCTTTTGTAGTAAAACAACAGCAATTGTATGCTCAGAAGCGAAAGAGAATATGATAAAATCTTGATCAAATCTAGGGCTTGTTAGAACTGGTGTGTTTGTCAATGCTCTTTTGATATCCTCAAAAGCTTGTTTAGCTTCCATAGTCCATTTGACCTTGGAATCCTTTTTCAGCATATTGTTTAGCAGTCTAATGAGTTCAGCCAGATTTGGAATGAATCTCCTCAAGAAGTTGATCTTTCCTAGAAAGCTTTGTAACTCTTTGACATTTCTTGGATGTGGTACTTGTAGGATAGCTTGAATTCTTTCTGGATCAATCCTAATACCATCTTTTGAGATTATATGTCACAGGAGTTTGCCTTCCTCCAATCCAAACAGTGATTTCTTTGCGTTCAGGGATATGCCATATTTTCTACAAATTGTGAAAACCTGCCTCAAGTGTTCTAAGTGTTCTTGATCTGATTTTGAAAAAGCAGTTAGATCATCAAGGTAGACAACTAGGAAATCATGAAGTTCCTTGGCAAAGGCAATATCCATTGCTCTTTGGAATGTAGCCCCTGCATTTTTAAGCCCAAAAGGCATCTTAACATATTTGAATGTTCCCCAAGGTGTTGTGAAGGCAGTTTTATCTTGGTCATCCGGGTGTACTAGAATCTGATTGAATCCTGAGAAGCCATCTAGTAAGGAGATCCTTGATGCTCCCACCACCCTTTGCAAGATATGATCCATTTTTGGTAAAGGATAATGGTCCTTGAGAGATACTTTGTTCAGATTCCTAAGGTCCACACACAATCTGATTTCTCCTGTCTTTTTCCTAGTAGGTACTAGGTTTGAAATCCACTCTGAGAATCTGATTGGGGCAATGATCCCTGCTTCATACATACGTTTGAATTATTTTTCAATGAGGGGGAAGAGGACTGGATTGATTCTCCTGAGTTTCTGCTTAAAAGGCTTCTGATTTTCTTTTAATGGTATTGTGTGCTAGATAACTGATGTATCATAAGACTTAAGGTCCTCGTAGCTCCAGGCAAAGACATCTTGAAATTCTCTAAATAACTCAATGTATTTCAGCTTCTGTTCAGGAGGTAATGCTTTGGATAATTTGACCATTTAGGGATGTTCAGGTGTCCCAATGTTACAATCCTCTATTTCAGCATTTAGTGGTTGGATTTTTGGTTTTCTTGAGATATCATTTGAGTCAAACAGATCCTCCAAAGGGGTTAAACCTATGGGCAGAAAATTATCCTTTAGCTCAATTACCTCATATTCTGCTTCAGCCATTTCCTCCACGTTTTCTGACTGTTTCAACTCCTGTATAGTTTCACTGTCAAAGGTGGTCGGATGTAAAAATAGATTAGTTGTTTCAGCTGATATGTTCTGTGTAATTGTGCATATTTGTGGTTGATCCTCTCCAGTACTAGTGTCAATGTTCATGCCCGAAAATTCTTCCTTTAAAGTGAGGAAGTCTTTAATCTGTTTGTTACTGTCAAAGAGTTGCCAATTCTTGATGTTATCTGGGACTAAAGGTCCGTGTTTGATTTCAGCTGTGAATGTATGATTGTTTTTGAAGGGTAATTTACAAGTGCTGGCAAAAGTTGCCAAGCTGTGAGCATGTAGGTTGAGTTCTCTGGAAATCTTTGTCAATTGTGATTGTGAGAAGCTCTCAAGTATTTGAATAGCTGCCCCCTTGTATGATCTCAACCTCAGATCATTTGTGGTGAAATTTCCCTTCATTTGTTGTATGACCAAGTCTGAATCTCCTAAAATTGAGACTTTAATTGCACCTAGATTTTTTAGGAGTTTCAATCCTAACAGAAGGGCTTCATATTCAGCCATGTTGTTTGTGCATCGGAAGTTTAGTCTGTATGCATGGCCCTCAGCTTGGTCATTGTGCATATTGTGGATCCATACTCCTGCCCTAGCTCCTAGCTTGTTTACAGAGCCATCAAATTCTAGATACCATAAAGTTTCATGATCAAAATCTGGATTGAAATTTTTAGTGAGTTGGATGATGGGCAGATTTGTTTTTTGCAAGTTGTTGGGCACATCATTTCCTTCTATCTTGTTAATAGCCATCACCATGGTCCCTTGGTCTTTGCAGGAGGATTGTTCGTCTGATTCCTTGGTCTCTACTGTCATTAAAATTTCAGAATAAGCTTTGTGACATATGTCAGCATTGTAGAGAATGAATGAATCCATGTCTGAGTGTATGGAATAGATTGGAAAGTTTTGGGGCTTATCTTGACTACTTACCACATATTTCATCAGAGTTTCCCGGTACAATATTTTTGGCTGACCAAAGAATGAAATAGTTGCATAAGACATGTCCAATTGCAGAGATCCTTGAAGTTTGACCCCCTAGGATCTGGATAGGAGCATGCCATACTTAGGGGGTATGTCAGCTACCACTACATCCATCAAGATAGTTTTGGTTGGATATTGGACTAGGGAGACACATAAGTCTTTGATCAGGCCTAAACATCTGACTTGGCTTGAATCGAATGAAAATAGATCCTTGTAGGGTCTTGTGATGTCTAAGTCAAGTTTTTCCATTACAGATTTGGGCATTAAGTTGTGTGAGGCCCCAGAGTCAAACATTGCATTGTGTAGGACCTTGTCATGAATATTCAGGCTGACATAAAAGGGTGGTATCCCTCCATTCTCTGTTTTTCCATTAACCTCAGGTCCGAACAGCAACTCTGGTTGGTCATCTAGAACGTTCACAACATCTTTATTGTCTGATATTTGGAGTGATCTATTGATCTGCTGTCTATAAATGTCATGTTTGGCTAATTCTGAAAGAGGCACTGATATTTTTAGCTTACTAATTTCTGTTTCCAAGTTGAAAGGTTTTTCTATTTGAATTTTGGCATTTAGTGCTGCAGTTTTTTCCTTTTCAGCTGTATTATCAGGGGTCCTGTGTTCGTCATTGGGCGCATTTTGAATAAGACTGGTGCCCTGTTTGTTTCCTATGGGAGTATCTGCCTTTATCTTTGATTGATGGGGCAAACTTGGCTGATTTTGAGAGGACTGTTGTGTTAACACCCAGGTTGTTCCCTATGACTCCCAAGGGAATACGGCCGGGATAACCACTAACCAATCTTTGGATTACAGTTTCTAGCCAAACTGTGATCAAAGAGGGCTCTCTCTTTATAATTTGTCTATGTTATGATAGTGTTTTAGGCTAGCTATTATGCTCAGGTTTTTGCTTATGTTTTGGTTGAAGGATGTCTTTCAATGCCTAAGATGTAATGTTTAGACAGTTGTATTTCATTGGGCAATGGAGTCTAGAGCTGTGAAATGCTTGAAATGCTTCAGTGGGAATGTTCAGACTGCAGGGCCTATTGGGTATCTCAACAAACAAAATTTAAGGTTTAAGTGATGATGTATGATGATGCATGTTTAGCTAATGGAAAGCAATTAAGAATTCTCCATTAAACTAATGCTGTGAAAGTGAAATATATTGTTCAGGAGCAAACTTGAATTCCTGAAACAAGGGTCACTGTGAGAGATATATTCTGAAAGTGTAGCAATTAAGAATTACACTTATCAAGATTATAACTGAGGAAAAACATTCATTAACAACATAGATTGAGCTCAGGGTATTCCATGAATAAATCCTGAAGGCTATTCTTTTTCTTTGCTGCTAAATACTTAGAACTTAGAAACATTTATGGATTGTAAAAGATTGAAACACAAAAGATGAGAGTTACAGAAAACTTATTGTATATGAGATGCACAGGGATCCTACAAACTTCAACAAAACACCATGAACGCATTCAACAACTCAGAACTTCAGAAATTCCATTACTTCTGTTATTAAAATCTGCAAAGATTACAGCATAGCAACTTCTTCAAAAGAAATCAACAACAACCCCTGCAAGCTTATGTGAGGGGCAAATATATACAAACGGTAATACAAAATATCTATGCCATTGAGTCATCTGAGAAATGAATATTTCACCAACTTTGTACATAACAGCAGATAAAAAGTTATTGCTGTCTTTAATACATCATAAATGTTCATTTACATCAGTCAGAAGATATTTTGGCCTTTGGAGGCCACTGAGTCGGTTGGAATGATTTGCTTTAAATGCTGGAAAATGCGCTAATGTGGCTGCTCCGCTGTAACTTTTCGGCCCTGTCACCTGTAGCTATCCATCTTGACTTGCTGGCCGAAAGTTCTGCTGAGTTGGCTCAGCTTTTATCTTTTCATGCATGCTGATTTTACTAGCTTTTCCTGTGCATGCCACTTTGTATTCTTGATGAAAAACTTGAAGAATGGCTTCCTGGTCTACAGGATCATCTGTATTGCCTTTGTCCACAATTCCTATGTGGGTAGTTAATGCCTAAGAATTGCCTCCATAGTCTCATCTGCCTCTGTGTATTTATAGAATTTAGGAGGCACTTCAAATAGGTGATTTATTTCATTCATTATACAGAATAAATTCTCTACTCTGTTGTAGAGACTTTGTCCTGTTGCTGGCCCTGTTTCCTCTGAGGTGCTGGGCCTTTCAGTGATCTGACTTGTGGCAAATGTATTGAATCTCTTGGCATACTGCTCATGGGTAAGCAGTTTCCCTGCACTGTTCAGTAAGCCAGGGAGACCTCAGTTCTGTAATACCACAAATTTGTCCATAAATCTGTTTACCTCGGTCTGCATGTCTTGGGTCCTTCTCTCCAATGTCTGCACTAAGTTTCTTAGTGTAAGGACCCTTTTTACCAACATAATAGTCTCAGTTCTGTTAGGAATTCCCATGGTTGCTAACTGAGAACTTGTTCTATTGTTGAGCACATTGACCATCCTGGTGGCAATTTCAGGCATATTGCCTAGAGCTGCCCTTGATCTCTGAATCTCCTTCTGTGCCTTTGCAATGAGCTCCAGATGCTCATGGATTGTGTCAATATACTGCCATTGGTCAGTAATAGACTGGCCAATATTAGCCCATAGCACTGTCTTGATCTCGGCCACCACTTTATCCAGTTGGAGCTCCTTTTCTAGCTCCTTTATCCTGTCTTTGAGGGCTTTTATTTCCCTGCCCTTTTCTGCCACAGTCTACTTGGACTTCTCATATCTTTCATTGACTTTGGCTAGTTTCTCCCTGGCCTCATTTAATTCTGTCATTTGTGCTTCCAAGGCCTGGATCTCATTTCTCAGCTTCTGCATGTCCAGGCTTGGGGCCTGCTCTGTTGTTGCTGGTGGTGCTGAGGTGGATGGTGCTGTCTGTCCTGTTTGTTGAGGAGGAGGAACAGTAGTTGGAGCAGTTTCCTCAAGATTTATTATTTCAGGAGGAGGCTGGGAGGTCTGACCTTCTTCTTTTTGCTTCAAAGCTGTCTGCAATGCTGCCTGTGCAGCCTCTGATTCTCCCAGCTTTTCTTGAGTCTGGATTAGCTGCTTATATAGAGACACCAGCGAGGCTGAGGCATCTTGATCATGCCTCTGCTGGACAATTTCATCTGTTTGAGGGTGAATTGTGGCTGGAATTTTGATCTTTCTCCTCAACGCTGCCATGTCTGCATCCCTCAACTTCAATATCTCTTGTATGCCCTTGATATCCTTGGGATCATGCCCAATTTCTATGATTATATCTTCTAAGGACCTAATTTTGTTGTCTTTAGCTTGAGAGGATGCCCTTTCCAACTCAAGTTGGGCAGCTGTATTATGAAGGCTATTCTCTAGCCTATAATTATCCAATGTTTTGTCTGCCAAGGAAGCATACACCATCTCACCCGTTTGTTTATGTAATTCAATTTTGTCCATAGGGTGGATGTCCTTGGCAAGGACCTCAAGATTGGTCCTTATATAATTTGCAGGAGACTGGGGCTGTGCTACAGCTGGCAAAAAATGACTCATGATCATTTTGCCTTCACTAACATCATACGCAGACATCAATCTTTGCTGGTTAGTGGGAGCCATTTTCAACAAATGATTGTATAGTTGTATCTTTATTGGCTCATTCCTCCTCTTTATGTCTATGAACTGCTGTTTGATTCCTCCTTCAGCTTCTCTTTGGTGGCTTGAGGAGCTGACTTCTCCTCCTACTGTTCTGTCCTGTTCCTGTTGGAAGGAACTTGCGGATGCTTCTCTACTAGGTGGGCCCATGCCCAGAGACTGCCCTATTGGCATTTCCTCCTCAGAGAAAGGATTCAATCTCTGTCTTTTCTCACCATGACTTATTGATGTGGTCAAGGGAGTCTCTCTATCCCTTTTCCTGCTAGTATCCTCCTTTTGTGGAGTTTGGAGGATTGATGCTTCAGCTGATGTTTCTTGCCTTGGAGGCACAGTTTGCTGTGGCTGTTGCTCAGTGGATTTTGGGGCTTCCACTGTCTGCTCTTGCTGTAAAGGCTGCTCCTGTGTTTGTTCTTCTTGTTGTTGTTGCTGCTGCTGTTGATGTACTTCCTGCTGTTCCACCTCCTTTTCTGTTTGCTCTTCAGTCATGTGAGGTGCTTGCTCTTGTTCCACCTGCTTTTCTTTGCCTTTGCTGGATGTCTGTTGAGTGTCCATGGCAGCTTGTTGATGTGTTGTTGAAGAAGAGGCAGATGCTCCAAGTTGCCTTTGATATGATAAGGAAACCTGTCCACAAGTTTCCAAGTCAGCCTCTTTTTGCAAATTCCTAGCCTCTCTCTCTAGCATCTGCTCTCTAGTAATTGGCTCTTCTAGAGTGCCCTCTTTCCAGCTCAAAGAATTTGCATACTTTTCAACATGAGGCAACCTAACATGTGCATAGTTACCCAATTTGTATTTTATCCTTCTGAGGGAGATAAAATGATTAGGGTCATAAGGTATCCATTTGAAACTGGTTTGCAATTTGAAGCCCTCTAAAATCATATCTGCCTCCTTCCATCCCTCCTCTCTTTTATTGTATAGAAAAGGGCCTAGCTGGTTCCTTACCTTCAGCTGCACCTTCTTATTCCTACTTTGGAAATGGAAGCAGTCTGCATTTCCAAACTGCCGGAAGTATTCTAGGGCAAAAAGTCTCATAGGGACATACCTTGGCAGCCTGTAAGGGTCCAATTCACAGCCATATATTCTGATTACTGTGTGGTGTTGGTAAAAATACCAATCACCAATGCTGTAGGATTTGGAGAGATGGAGAACTCTCTATATGTCATCGGTCAACCTTGGAGTAGGGACACCATACAGCAATGTCATAGCTGGGTGAATGAACAGGTCTATAAATTCACAGTATGTGTATGGTGACTGAGAAACATTATGGAAAACTGAAGTCCAAAACACAACTGACCTTGGATTCCCCTGGGAATTAAGTTTCTTTAGGGGAATGGAGAAACTGTCTTGTTGATAAAACAAGAACAGGTGGTAGATGTATGAGGTGTATCTGAACACCCTCTCCCTCTGTAAATTCATTAGCTGTTCATGGATCTTTTCTGCAATATATGTGGCATAGTCATAGTGCACAGCTCGAGGCTTTCCAAGAGAAAATATGGACAGCATTGCCATTATAGTGTCATCAACATCCTCAATTCCCTTGTACCCCAGAACGTAGCTGATCAAATCCACTATCATTCTGCCCAAGTCATTCAGGTAGTGATATCCAATGGGAGGAGTCCTCATAGTTTCAGAGCTTGGCTGTATGAATAACTAATTAATTTTAATGATCTGGGCACTTGAAAAATTACTCCCCTTCTTTACTAAGTCTAGCATGGAGAGAGGGGTCAATGGCCTTGCAGAGTGGAAATGCAGCATCCCGTTTATGGTTTCTGGGGTGATATGGAATAAGATTGAGCCTGTAGGACTGAGAACAGCTCTTTGGCATGGATCATAGCATTCCTGGCACTTGTGGATCAAGTCTGGAAGGGCATTGACTTGAGAGAGGTTGTAAATGGGTAAATTTGAGTCCCAAATCCCTAAAATATCAGCTCCACCAAGGTATTGGGCTTTCAATTCATTTAGCATGTGAATATTGAACTTGGAACCCATTGGGAACCAATCTATCATCTGATAATCTACATCCCCCAGGGCTTTCCAGTCTAACTCTTTTTGAGGGGCATTCAGAGGCTGGATATTCAAGGCTATTGGTGTTTCCATGGCTAGTAAGGCTTCTGAATTGTATGTAAACTGTTTTGAGTGAGCAGAACAACGCAGAGGAGTTTCTTTACAATGTAAATATGAATTGTATGGAACAGAGGGTGAATTGAGCAAACAGCAATTGAAATACTGTTTATAGGATTGATTAAAACAGTAGCGGGACTGACTAGAGTATTTCTCTGGTGAATTTATGTAATGGAGGTTTCTAGTTCATGACTGCGCGAACTACCTGTGAATTCAGGTCAATTTTGTCAAATGCAGGCTTGGCAGAAGGTTTATTGCCTCGCTAGTCGGAAATGAGTGCAGGTCACTGGATGCTTGATGGTGATTTTGGTGTTTTGTACTCTCTTAAACAGTTTGCTTACAGAAACATGGATAAAACTAGGTGCAAGGAGCAATTTTGAGAAATACCTTGCGAATTGTCGATAACAGTTGCGAATGCAGGTACAACGGAGGCGCCCACGGTTTCAGAGTCGAATTGTGCAGGTTGGCGCTAAATTGGTCGTAAAATGCATGTAGGAAAATCAATAGTTGTTTTGGCAAAAGTGAGAAAAAACACGCATTTTTGGCTCAAATATGGATTTTTGGCATATTGGCGCGTTTTTGAGATGACATCATCAGGAGGGGTCAAGGTCGGATGACGTCAGCATGATGTCATCGGGTGAGGTGGCAAGCTGTGATTGCTGCATGGGATAATGAGGTGGCAGACATATCAGCGCAGGGGCGGACAAGATTGCTGACGCGATGGCGGGGTGGCACTGACGTGGGTCCGACGTGGCGATGACGCAGGCGTAACAGAACCGGCGGTAAATGATAAGCGGTAATGGTTTTTCTCGGACCGCCTTTGATACGGTCAGGGTTTTGTCAGAGGGCGACCCGAGAAATTGTGAGGGCGATGCGTGGCAGAGGCCTGACGTCACCCTCTGACAGTTTCTCGGGTGCTAATCTTCGGACGTCGGGCCCAACCCGATATGCACAATGGCTGTCCGATCAAAGGCGCCCGATCGGACGGTTGACGGGTCGCTGAACAGTGCGGACGATACGACAGCGGGGAAGTAATAAAATATTATTTTCCTTTGAAAGGTGCGCCCAGCGGGACTTTAGGTTTTGGCGGGATCATATGGTTTTTCAATGTAAAAATAAAAATACAAATAATACCGCGCCGATACTTTGGATAAACTCAAAAAAGTGGGTTTTTATGTGCTTTTTTCAGATAAAGTGGGTTAGGGGTAAAAAGGGGTTGTTCATAAGGTTTTCTTAGCCAACAAAGGGTTTAATGGGTTAACTGGATTCAGAAGGGAGAAGGGGGGTAAGGCTTAGGTTTCTCAAGCTGACCAGATGTCAATTTGATCCCTGACAGAGGACTTATTGGCTATAATGCCAAGGGGAGGGATATTTATACAATGCTTGGGGGTTTATACACCATGGTGTTATAATAGTAGGGGAAGGGGTAACATAGGGGAATTATATAATAGAAGTTAGAAATTAATGTGGGTGGAAGAGTGGATGAGGGGTGATATTACTAAGTTTATTTGAAAATAACTTAGCTTGGGAAGTAGATAAAAATGAAAAGAATTTAGACAAGAAATGTGGCTTCTAATAGGACTAAGAACCACCATAAAACCACCAATTCTTCCATGAACCTCAACTGATGAAGGGATGTTAGTAATGAATGGAAAAGGGGAAAATTGGGAAGTTAGACATGCTTCTTTGCTTTGCTGCGACCTGATAGAGAGGAAGGACTTCTCAATTCATTGATTTTGCTTTGTGAAATAGGTTAGCACACCTTCAATTGTAAGGAATGACACTTCTGCAACTCCATCTGCCTACCCATCTATTTGCCTAGCATTTTTTGTTTCTTCTTGGAGGGTGCACTTAGACTTGCAGACCCTTATTTGCCTTTTCTTTTCTCTGGCTTTTTCCTTTTGATTTTCTATCTACTGCTACCCTTATTGCTTCCAAGGTCCCAGATTAAGCAGTTGGGAGCCTTACTTCTATACCTAAGCCACTTGTCTGCCAAGATTAAACAGTTTGGACAGACTTCTTTCTCTATTCTACAACTGAAAATTTAAAACATGGCATGATCCAAATTAGGCAGTTGGACCATCCATCAAAATTGAGTCTATATCAAGCTACATGCACAGCTTGTCTTCTCTTGAAAATATGGGATCTTTGCATCATCAAAGCAGAGCATATTTGGAGCTTTCCCTGCCAATCATGAAATATGAAACCTATTGGTATAGGTAGCTAACATGTTGTTGTGAAATGTCCTCCACAGTTACTTCTGTGGCCGGTGATTTTAAGTTGTCAACTGATTCGGGGGGAGTAGTAATTTCATTGATCCTTTTTGATTGTTTATTATCCTTTGGTTTGGGGGGTGTAGGTACCTCTATTGTTCTACTCCTTAGTTTGTACTGTTTGTGCACCTCATACACAGCTGCATCATATCCTTCTTTAAAGTCGAAAGATTCTCCTGACTTAGTATGGAATTGATTTTCATTGTAAACCTCTTGGTCTTCTTGTGTCAAAAAGACTTGATTTTCACCATCCAAACCCATTAGATTGATGTGAGGGTCTTCACTAGGCTCACTAGATGTTGAAGCCTCAGCATAATTCTCTTGAAAAGGAGGTCTGACATGCTGGTCAGGATCAGTCCTTCCAACATTGGGATTTTGATTCTTTCTGAAGTTTGTGTTTCTTATATTACTTGTTTGCCCTTCCCATGATGACTTTCTTTCTATGGTTTCCACTCTGTCCCCAAGTCTATCCATACCTTTGATGATTGCATCTAGCTTTTGCTCAAATGATGAGGGTTCTTCTTTGAAAGTAGTTCTCCGTTCAGTTCTTGCCCGATTTCTTTTGGCAATTAGATTTGCTTCTACACTCACAGCTATGTTTTGCATGTCTGCTAGAGTTGCAGGGGCTCTTTCTCTTAGCTGATATGCCATATCAGCATCAAATCCATCAGGGAACTTAATTAATGCTAAATCAGGTGGAGGTCTAAGATTTTGAGGAATGGCATTGTAAATGGTGTTAAATCTGGTGCAATAGTCCAAGACAGTTTCTTCTGGGCCTCTTCTGATGGTGTCATATTCAGATAGAATGTGCAGGGGATCATTTTTCTTTTCCCATCGGTTTAAAAAGGACTGATAAAGGGCACCCGAATCAGCTATTGAATTTGGGGTCAGGCCCCGGAACCATGTCCTCATTTCACCTGTCAGACTTTGGAAAAAGATTTTCATCCTCACATCATCATCATATATCTCATAGTTCTCGAAGTAGTCTTGCATTTTCTTAGTATGCTGTAAGGCAATGTATGTACTGGTTCCATCGAAATAAGTTATTTTACCTTGGTAATCCTGAGGCATGGCCCTAGGATTGTTAGGCAACTGAAGGGGTGCATAACGATTAGTCATATTGGGTGGAATAAGTGGGACAACTGGAACAACGTGAACCACAGGGACAACAATAGCAGTCTGTGTGTTAGGTGTTGACAATACGTTTTGTGAAGTGGATGATGAAGAGGGGGAAGAATGGGTTGTATGAAGGTGAACGGTTGGCTTAGAAGGGGTGGGAATAAAAGTATGTTGAACTGCCTCAGGGCTAGATTCAGGAGATTGCTCTGGTTCCTTTTGGCTCTTATGAGTTTTATGGATCAAATTGGGGTTTTCGAAAAGAGGAGGAGGATTTGGGCCAGGATTTGACCTGGTATGCCTAGTTTTCTTCTTAGGAGCCAGCTTCAGAACTTCTTTTTGGTATTTTTGAGGATATTTTTATAAGGGACTGCTCAAGCTTTTGGAACCACTGTCTAGAGACAGACAACAGTTGAAAAATACGCTCTCTCCCCAATGGAGTCGCCAATTATGTTATCACTCAGGTTGTTCCCTTTGACTCCCAAGGGAATACGGCCGAGGTAACCACTAACCAATCTTTGGGTCACAGGTTCTAGCCTACCTATGACTAGAGAGGGCTCTCTCTTTATGTTTTAGCTTTGTTTGTGTAGTATTTTAGGCTGACTATGATGCTCAAGGTTTGTTTTTTGGAATTTTTTGGATGATGATTTCAGTCAAGATATATATGTGCTCACTAGAGTGTTCTAGGCCATTGGGCATGGAGTCAGTGGTCCTTTAGTTGTTTGGTATGCTGTGTTGATAGAGTAGTGATGCTGCAGAGCTGGGTAAGTGTCTGAGAAACAACGCTTTAAAATTGTGATTGAATGTGATGTATCCAGTTTATGAAAGGCAATTAAGAATCTTTCAATAAACTGATATGGAGGAAAAGTGAGAATATTATTTAGAAGCAATGAAGAATTTCTAGATAACATTCATATTTATAGAATTAATGAAAACATGAGCAATTAAGAATTCATGTCCATAATTAATTCTGAAGAAAACATTTACAGCAATAAAAGATTCAGCACAAGGTGTAACCAAACATATCCTACGCTATCCCTTTTCTCTATTGCTAGATCAGTGAAACATGAGCATGATTTAATAACATAAGAAAAGAAAAACAGAGATTGAGAGAAACTTATTATTCCATCAGAAAGCACAAGAATTCAGTAACAGCATGCATGGTATCAGCAAAACATCAAACATTCAGGAAATCACTGAGCTGGTCTAGCCCTTTACATTAGAAAATATGAAAGTATAAAATACATTTGCCTCAGAGTGAAAATCACCAACCCCTCATACGCTATTAGGGGACGTATATATACATAATTTACATAAGAAGATATCCTGCTGATGAGTAAATGCTTCATTAATGTTATGCCAACTCCTGGAGCGTTGTAGCTGAGGGAGTAAATGCTGTAGTAACTCCTCAGTGCCTTAGCTGTAAAAAATGGTCAGAAGATATTGACTTTGTGGCTGCTGGAGTCGGTTTGAGGATACGCTATCAAAAAGGTGCGTATATCTTATCCTTTGCTTGTTGCCGCTGTCTTTTGCTGAGTCACTTTTCAGCTGCCTTTAATGATGTTTGACTTTTGCTGAGCTGTAGCTGACTGGGATGGAACATCTGAAGTTAATGTGGAAAAATTTGAAGCATTGCTTGCCACCAATCCTCCTTGGGCATTTGGTGTCTTCGGATCTTCACCAAAGTCTCATCTACTTCAATATATCTGTAAAAATTAGGAGGAGTCTCAAAAAGGTGGTGGATTTCATTTTCAATGAAAAATATATTCTCAAGTTTTTGTAGAAGACTCTGCCTTGTTGGAGGTCCTGCCTCCTCCAAAGTACTGCCTGATGCAGTAATTTGATTTTCCACAGAGGTGGACATCTTGTTTGCATATTGCTCGCGGGGGAGCAGTCTTCTCGTGCTGTTTAATAGGCTAAGCAGTCCTTTGGCTTGCAGTGCTCCCATTTTGGCCTTGTACTCATCCACCTCAGCCTGGATTTCATAGCACTTCCTCTCCACAGTTTGTACATAATTTATGAGAGTGAGTACCTTTTTAACTGTAAGGACAGCCTCTGTTCTGTTGACAATATTGATGGCTGCCAGTTCTTCCTTTGTCTGCCTGTTCAAAAAATCTATCAATCTATTGGCCAGCTCCGGCCTATTTCCCAGCACTATTCTGGCCCTTTGAATCTCTGTCTGTGCTTGGCCAATCAAATCCATCTGCTCATGCACAGTCTTAATTGATTTCCATTGCTTGGTGATGGATTGGTCAATGCGGGCCCACAAAATTCTTTTGATTTCTGCCATAGCAGTCTCTAGCTTGAGCTCCTTCTCCAAAGTCTTTATTTTTTCTTTCAAGGCCTTTATTTCTCTGCCTTGTTCTGCCACAGTTATTTTTGATTTATCATATTTGGCATCTAGTTCTGCCAACTTTTCCTTGGCCTGCTTTATCTCATTTGCCTGGAGCTCCATTTCTTTAATAGCCTTGGTCAGTTCTTCCATGCTTGTGCTGGAGTCTGGAGCTGTTGTTTTTGCTGCTTCTGTTGTTGGTGTTGTTGTTACAGGGGCTACTGCTGCCTCTGTAGTTGTTGCAGTGGTTGAAGTGGTTGGAGGAGCTTGGGATGTAGATTCTCCCTGCTTATCTTGTAATGCCCCTTCAAGTTCCTTCTCCAAATCAAGGACCTTTTGGTTGAGCTCAATTATAAGGTCCAGTTGCTCATCGACCTGTTTTTCTTTTTGTAACTCTGTTGTTTGAGGGTGCTCTGTGGGCAGCAGCTTTAACCTCTTTTTCAGTGCATTGAGGTCATCTTCTTTTTTCTTGAGGAGGGCCCTTACGCCCTTTGGATCCTTAGGATCATGTCCTAAGTCAATGATGATGTCATCCAGTGATTTTATTCTGTTATCCTTGGCCAAGGAGGACATTCTCTCAAAATCCAACTGAATGTTGGTATTTTTCAATGATTCTTTTAATTCATGGGCCATGGATGCCCTGTCCACCAAGGTGGCATAGACCATTTCTCCAGTCTGCTTGTGGAGTTCTATTTGGTCCATGGGATGGATGTCTTTGGCCATGACCTCCACCCTTGTATTCACATAATCCGCAGCTGATTTTGGATGTGGCACTGTAGGCTTGAAATGACTGAGGATCATTTTCTCCTCTTGAATGTCATATACAGACATTAGCCTTTCTTTCTGGGCTAGTGTTGCATTTAGAAATTGTTTATAGACTTCTACCCTCAGCAAGTCATTTTGTGCCTTTATTTTCTTGAAAGAAGCCTTAGTGCTTTTAGGCTTCTTTCTCTGCTGAGTGGAGGATGACACCTCCAAACCAAGCTGCACTCCCTGCTCCTGCTGAAAGGAGCTTGTACCTGTATGTTGGCTGCCTTCTCCATCTTTCCTTGAACTGTCAAGGACTTCTTCACTGATTTCTTCTATCTCTGGAGAGTCAACCCTTTGTCTCTTGGCCTGGGGTTGTTGGGAGGATCCACTAGCAGGAGTGGACTCTTCTCTATCTCTTTTCATACCCCTCTCCTCATGTGCTAGGGTCTGCAAAATTGGTGCTACTGGTGGCTCAGTTTGTGGAGGAGGGGTGTGCTCTTGTTGCTGCCCTATTGAGGAGTCAGGCTGTTCTTTCACTGTTTGCTCTTCAACACCCATTATTCCTTTACCCTTGTATGTACCCGGTGCTGCTGTGGAAGATATCTGTGTGGTTGGTGCAACTGCTGAGGCCGAGGTACCTTCTCCTACTGGCTGCGGTCGTTTGAAGGGTACCTGCTGCACACAATCCAAGTCAAGAGTCTTTTCCAAATCCCTTACATTCCTTTGCATTAACTCTTCTTCAGTCAATTTTTCAACTAATGTATCTGGCAGCCATTCTTGCTGATTGGCATATTTTTCAATATGTGGGTACTTGTAGTGCTCATAACCTAGCAATTTGTACTTGACTCTCCTAGCAGTGATGAAGCCTTCAGGGTCATAGGGGACCCACCGGAAGCTTTTTGAGAGCATGTACTTATCTTTAAGGATTAGCTCAGCATCTTTCCATCCCTCTTTTTTATTCAGTATGAATGGGCCTAGGTGGTGTTTGAATTTGAGATGGGCTTTCTTTTTGGAGCTTTGAAAGTGAGTGAGATTAGAGTGAATGAGCTTCCTGTAATACTCCAAGGCAAATATCTTCATGGGCATATATTTTGGGAGCCTGTATGGACAGAGCTCACAGCCATAAATTCTGATGACTGTATGATCTTCATATAGGTACCAATCACCTATTTTGTAATTCTTGGAGAGCTGCAGGACTTTCTGCATATCAAATGATATTCTGGGAGGAGGGGAGTTCATTAATAAACAAGAGACTGGGAAAACAAACTGATCAATAAATTCACAATATGAATATGGTGACCTTTGCACTTGGTGGAAGACAGATGTCCAAAAGATAACAGATCTTCTTTCCCCTTTAGAATCCAGCTTTTTAATGTAGCATGGAAAGGCCTCAAACTGATAGTACATGAAAAGGTGATAGATATAAGATGAATACTTGAAGACGCCCTGTCTGTCTACTTTGCACAACTGATCATGAATCTTGTTAGCTATGAACTTGGCAAAATTATATTTGCGAGCAGGGGGTTGGCCTGGGCTGTAAGCAGCTAAAAATACCAGCATTGTTTCATCCACATGCTCACTGGTTCTGTACCCCAACACATAAACAATCATGTCCAACAAAAGTCTGCCTACCTCAGTAAAATAAACATCCAAGTAGGGAGGTGGCCCTGTGGGCTGGCATCCAGGCGTCAAAAATATCTTGGTGATTTTCTGAATGTCTTCACTGGACATCTTGGCACCAGTGTCCAACAGATAATTCATGGAGAAAGGGAACAGCAGCTCAGTCTGATTGAAGTTAAGCATCTGGTTAATGGTCTTAGCATTGATGTGAAAGAGGATGCTCCTAGATGGAGACTTAATAGCTCTGTGCTGCACATCATAATTTTCAGCACATAGGCGAATAATCTCAGGAAAAACATTGACAGAGGGGAGACAGTAGTGTGGCAGATTTGACTCCCATATCCCATATGTATCCTTGCCATTCAGGTAGTCATCTCTTAATTGCCTGAAGGTCTGCAAATAGTCCCTGTTACCCACAAAGTCTTGGATAAGGTAGTCCCTGTTAGCAAGAGGCAAGGACTCCAGGTCTTTATTTGGTGCATTTATAGGAGCAACACTGAGGGCTGTGGGTGCAGGAGCAGCCATTATGTAGTTTGAATTTGAACAAGGTGAGTGAAATGGTTTGCAAGGCTCTTCAAAAATCAAATGACAGATTGAATATAGATAGTGATAGAGATTCTCTTCAAAGTAGAAATGAGCAGGCTATACAGGACTGCCTCTGCCTTGCTTGGCTAAATTCATAGGGATTGTAAATTGATAGGGATGAATTGCAGAGGGTATGTAAGATTCAATTTGGTGAAATTGCAGCTGGTATACACCCAGCAAAAGGGAACAATGCTGGGCAGCTCGAGGACAAATTTACAATTTTGGTCCGTGAATTGACTGTTTCAATGTCAAATTATGGCGCTGGGTCAATGCATGTTACTTTAGCTCAAATTTAAGTAGCAGACAGTGCTTAATTTGGAATTTGACAAGTGCTTTAATGGTGAAATTGCAGAGAAATGGCATGCATTGGAAAAACACGAGATTTATGGTGAATACCTGGATAAAATAGCTCGGAAAGCCTGCGGGCCGAACCGTGAAGGCTCAAGGTAGCTGAGTTGATGAGTTCTGGCGGTTGCAAATTCGAATTTGGAGGTTCGGAGGCGACTTGGCGGTGAAGCGACAACAACGGCTCTGCCTCTTTCGCTCGAAAATGACATAAAATGGCCAAAACCGCGATTTTTAACGACGAATTCGGTCAAAAAGGGTCATTGGCGCCTTTCCGCCAATGACGTCAGCATGACGTCACGGCGGGCCCGGGGTACGGAGGGTGACGTGGATACTGAGCTGGAGGCCAGCGTGGCCGGACACGGTGGCGGGTGGAGGCGATGGCAGGGCTACGTGGAGGGCCACAAGGCGCGGGGGCGGGCGGAGGCGACACGACGTCAGGATGACGTGTGGGTGACGGGTGCCGGATGGGCGGTATCGGGGAGGTGGTAAGCGGTCTCCCTGCACCACCTTTGGGCAAAGGCGATATCGAGGAGGGGGGCTCCGAACAACCCCAGCACATGCCAAGCGTCTGGAGTATGGCCTCCAATACCGCCCTCTCCCCGGACGTTAAAGGGAGGCAAGTCCAGATTTGATAATGACTGCACACCGTTGGATCGGGGGCGGCGGATATCGGACGGCTGGCAAGCGCCGCAGTTTGTCGTGCAACTTTGGGTGGGGACCCACCCGGTAATAAAATATTCAGTTTAATATTTGGGGCGCGGGACTTTGGGTTTAAGGGTTTATGTGGGTTTTTTTGAATTAATCTTTCGGGGGGGGATAAAGGGTTAGGTTTAGGTTTGAGCAAAGGGAAAGGGGTTTTTGATGAAAAGTTTTAGGAAAGAAGGGGAAATGAAGGTTAAGTGAAGGTTATTACTCTTACCAGAGGTCAGAGCAATCCCAAAGTAGGGTTGACCATAGTCCCTGGTGGACTAAAGTCTCCCTTAGATAAACTTATTTAGCTATAGTGCTAAAATGGGGATATTTATACAATTCTTGGGGTTTTATACACCATGGTGTTATAATAGTAGGGGAAAGGGAGACATAGGGGATTTAATATAAATACAGTTAGTAGTTAGCACTGGGGGGAAAAGAATGGGAAGTGGTAGTTACTAAGCTTTGCAGGAATTAAACTTAGTTAGGAAGTAGATCAAAATGAAAAGAATTTTTACACAAGAAATGTGGCTTCTTTTCAAAGAAAGAAGTCATTTATGACATCAAATTTGTACAAATGAAGAGTATAAGGAGGACTGGACAGGCAGATCCTGCAGTGCTCATGGGAGATTAGTGAGAAACTTTGAAGGGGATGAGGGAAGTTAGTGATGACTTAGCACTTTGCCTCCTAGGCCACTGCTCTTGCCTTTCCTGCTGATGGCCACTTTGATTTACTCCAAGTGATGTGCTTGGATTTTTCTTTCTGCAACCTTCAATTGCCTACCCTGCCTATTATGCCTAACATTTTTTCTTCACTTTGTATGGGTGCACTTAGTCTTGCAAACCCTGACAGTTCTCTTTTCTTTTTGCTGCCCTCCTATCTAATTCTACCCTTATGGCTTCCAAGGGCCCAGATTAAGTAGTTGGGCTCCTTTCTTTCTCTATTAACCTAGTCATCTGTCAAGCTTGAGCTGTTTGAACAGGTACTTCTTTTCTAGTCTACAACATGCAATTTAAATTCTGGAGAAGCCCAGCTTGAGCTGTTGGACCACCCATCAAACAGTAGTGGCAATTTGGACTAGCCACTCTCATGGTCTTTGTTTTGGGTTCATTTCTCTTATTTTTTATTATTTACCAATTCCTTTTCTTGCCCTTTGATTTTTCTTTTCAGGGATACCCTCTTTACATTTTTTAAACTGTCTGTTTCTTTCACAAAAATGGAACCTTAGCAGGATGGAAGGTAGACATTTTTGGCACTTCCACTATCAATCATGAGAGATGAGAACCTATTGGTATAGGATGCTAACAACCTTCATTGAGTACTCATATCAGATGAAGTGTTTGGACATCATGCTAGAATATTCTGCAAACAAATAAACATATACACTGGAAATTTATGCTCCCAGATTCAATCTGATTTATCTCTGTAATTTGCACGGCCATTTCTTCACGAAAGGTTGTGCAGCAGCTCGAAAGCCAGTGGAGCACACTGCAAATGGTTGTCCTGAAAGAAATATAGTTGTCTGCTATACGTGCTAGTGATCCCTCAGGTCCATTTATTTACACACCTTTTGGCAAAGGAGATAGTAGTGATGACAAGAAGTAGGAAATTATCTGGATAGTCGGCGAACCTGTTCAAATATTAGTGGAGCTAGCAAAGCCATGCACATTTGAGTTGTCAGTTGAAAGCATATATCTTTCTGTTAATTCTAAGAATTTTGAGGCATTTCCTATGAGTGTGACTCTTCTACCTAATACATCCCAAATAATATCATTGTCTGGTTTTCCCACCTCTGTTGGTCCATTGATAGTTGAAGGATGCATTGTTCATTGTTTTGGGGTAATAACTGAACATCCTTTTATAGATGTTGATGATTTTTTACTTGGAATAGGACAAGGTATTTTCTTGGTTGATCCTTTCCAAAGTTCTGGATTACCAAAGTTAAGAAACATTCCCAATCCAAATATATCGGTAGTGCCATCATTGCCACTCTTGATTCCTCATGTGGTTGGAGGAGATGGATCAACAATCTTATATGAAGGAGAGATCTGGGATATCCAGATAAGTCTTGCAAATTCTAGCGCTATTCCTGTGGTGGAGGCAAATATTTCACTTTGTGGGAAGCAACAGGAAAACATAATTTCTATTGGGCATGAAATGTTACAGTCAGCTCTTCCTTTGTAGCCTGGTGCATCAGTGGTTATCCCTGTTAGGCTACAAGCTGGGCAACTGAATTAGGAATTGGATAATGTTGGTAATAGAAATGGTCCTAGGAATGTTGGAAGGATATTCAAGGAAGGAAACAATCCTTCATTGGTGATTCATTATGCAGGAAATGGCCGAGATGGTGTGCAAGACACAATTATCTACATGGGCAGCACATAAACTAAAGCAAGAGTGGTGCTCTGAGTTGGAAATTTCTAGTGATTTTGCTTCAGTGTGTGGTAGTTGGAGAGCAAGTTATTATCTCCTATTAACACTCATAGGATTGAGATTTTACAAAATAGTATTTTGGGGAAATAATTTCAGAATGTACATTTTGATGCTAGAGAATCTCTTAGCCTTCTGTAGAAACAATTAGAGAAGACACTAATGATTCCTCAGTATTTGAAGGCAACACTTTGGTAGATGAAGAAACACACTTGGATTTGTAGAACTGATATGTTGAAATTTTTTTCCATGAATCTCAGGACATAGAGAGAGGTTTCCTTCCATTGCATGGATGGAGAAAAGCCCAATATATTACCTACAATAGGGAGTACATTGGTCTATTAGAGACTAAAGGGCAGGAGGTTGAACCAAATCATCCTTTGACATTTGATGAATCTTCAACAAAGGATGTTGTTTCTAAGAGAAGTTCAGCATTAGGTGCTTCAGCTGCTTTAAATACTATAGATTTACATACTACAAAAAGTAGGACTATATGTAAGCCACCAATAGTGGAAAGAAATGGTGTGCCTGTTCACTTGGGAATTTTCAACTCAGCATCAACGGTTTCTAAAGACACATCCCTGAATTCAGAGGTCAACAATGTTTTAAATAGAGGATGGAAGAGTCCGCGACTAAAGGAGATTATGGCTTCATATGAGCACTCTGCTGGGTGATATCAGCCTCTATTTCTGTGTTAGTCTTCACCGATTTACCTCTATTCAAATTTCGCATTCATAAGACTAGTCTGCCTAGCAGAATCACATTCTATGTCCATGCTAATCACAATAACTTCACCACTCTTTTGAAATTCTATGATGAATGTTCAATTTTCTTGCACACCTATCCACTATCTTCATGCTAAACTGAGCAATTTGCATTGCTTGTTGATAACCATCAGTCACAATTTTTTTTTAAATTAAGGTCATTAAGTTTCTGTGGATAGGTGGCTTCTGGTGTAAAATACGTTGATCTCTCAATCTTTTTATTTTCATCTACCAATGGATAAGTCTTATATCAATACTTCCATACTCATTTTGACTATCTACATAATATGTCTACAACAGTCAGTTTCACTTTTCCACACATTCAATACTAATTCATTAGACTGTTGTTTAATATGAGGCCTCTAATCTGTGTCAATCTGTGAAGAGCCCAATAAAAGGAGAATGAGAAATGATTTCTCTCATTTTATATTTAGACTTGTAATAACTCACCTTTTGGAAAGGGAAAGGTTCTATCGAATTAATTTTTATTTTTTTTAGTCTTTGAGTTTTCACTACATCACTTTCACTCAAATTAGCAATGACAGAATTGTCAAATTTCTTCAATTATGTCAGTTATGAAACCTTCAAATCCTCAACATTTTAGAGCATAATAATATTAGTACCAATTTTTTTCTTCCAAACAAACTCATTATCATTCCCCATTTCTACATCTATGACTGCAGACTCCTCTTCCATGACATTTTGAATCTTTCAACAACGTATTAATTTTATTGTGCCTGTTAAATTGAATTTTGGTCAGATATTTTCATTTGGTAAGCACGTGAGCAGTCTGAAAAGGAAAATAAAAAAATCCATTGAAAATTGACAATTTTTATTCATTGTAATTTCCTAACAGTTGTAATCCATCTAGATGACTCTCCTTTAGACCCTTGATTAAATTCATGTTTATGAGGATTCTCATTAATATGAACTAGATTTTTTAAAACCTCCTACAATCCAACCTTGAGATGTCTAGTTCAACAATCTCCATGGCATTCATCTCTGGAATAGATTGACAACTTTCATCCAAAACATATGTAACATGCATTCTTACATCATACTGACTGGTTTCATCTAGTGACAAATATAAATTATTGCCTCTCCCACCAACAAAATAATTTTCACATTTCCTTTGCAAGCATAAAATTGGACTCTAAACAAACTGCCTTAGTTATTGCATTCTTACTGTGAAAAAAGCACCAAAGGAATGGCACACTTTTCACCATCATCTGGAAACACACTACCTAGTGAGAGCCCACATTCTCTAGTTGTAATGAAACAAATTCAACACCAATCTCTGAAATCTTGACCTTGAATTTTTCTTTCTCAATCTCTTCTTCATCTTTGTTAGCAACTTTTTCTGTCACGCATGGCACATCTAAATCCTACTATTGTTGCTTCCTTGATATCTTTTCCAAGGTTTTCAATGACGAATTTTTCCTCCACATTGTGTGCTCGGACTCATTACAATAAAATGGCCCAAGCAAAGTCACAAAGGATTACTCTGCACCACCTACAAGGATATTAAATGTTAAATAAACTATTTTAATAATTAACTCTTAACTCAATGCCATTTTCAAGATATAGGAATAGCCATTCCTTCATAAATATTTTTTATCAGTAATTGCAATATATATACCTTATACATATATACATATATACATATATACATATCTATCTATCTATCTATATATATATATATATATATATATATATATATATATATATATATATATATATATCTATAGATAGATAGATAGATAGATATTTCAAATCATATTGCTTAAATGCTTTTCAGGTTGTTAAGCAAAGATTTAAAGGTTATTCTCTGTTTTAGAACAAGTAAAATATGATTTGAACAAATGTTTTCTGAGAGGTTAGAACATAACATAAACATATATATGCCGAAAATTTGGGCATATCCAACCTTTTGACCAAACCATCCAACTAAGCTTTATCCAATTCAAGTATTGTTACCAAGATTCGCATGTTAAATATGTGCAGAGCAAAGGCATGCCCAAGTAAGCACAAAGATCAAATTATCTGCTCAAGTGGGTATATCAAACCTAAACTGTAATTCCTATTAACTATGCAATGCCAAGTAGCAATGAGAACAAATTTTACAATTACTTCAATCTGAAATTATGATGCCTTACTTAGTACACGACTTCAGTTGTCTTCCATCTTGTGATGTTTTTTCAAATGCTATACAACTTACATTTAATTAACATTGTTAGGATATAAATACCAATATGAAACTTGCTATAAAATCTAAATCATGAATTATGTTATGAATTAAGATATCTATAAATTTGTTTCATTGATGCATATGGATATGATTGATGAGATAGAATTAAAAGAATGATTACATGTTAATATGAAAGCTAATAACATGAGCTGGATATGGCCAAGTATGTTATATTGTAGATAACATGTATGAATTATACAACAATTGTTTATTTTAAATATATTAATGCATATGTTATAATGTATGGATAAGTGTTTATGTTGCAGATAACATCGTTACCAATATGACCACGTGATGACAAAAGTTTCAAGAACAATTGAAGCTTAATAAGATTCCATGATAGGGTGATAACCATGGTCCTACAGGGAGGGGTGGAGGTGTTACCCACCGTTTATCCTCCAAAGACTAGAGTCATGGGAGGACTATGCAAGCCACACTCCCCTAGATGTGTGATGATGACTTCTGGATGCTTATTGATAAATCAAGTCCATGTAGTCGACACAGATCAGTATCGTTGAAGCCATGGCATACTCCAGTAGAGGAAGGATAGGATGGGAGCGGAAGAGAATAGGAATGATAGGATGATTTTAGAATAGCTTGGGCACTTGAATTGGAAGCATGGATATTAAAGTTATAAATAAAAAAAAAAAACTATAAGTTTTCAAAATATAAATTTTAAAGTGTCCCCACATTAAACGAAAATCCAATTATGGAACATAATCCTTAGATGATTATACTTATCGCTAAATAATTACTAATAATTTATATACCCTAACTTCGAGACGAAGTATTATAAAGGAGGGGTGTATGTAAGGACCCATCTTAAATTAATGGGGACATAGAGATATTATCATGCACACAAGACATGCATATGATAGTTACATATGCATGCATCGCCTGCACTGCAATAGTATAAATATTAGTTAATATTGAAAAAACGTCCGTATTTAGGTAATGAATTAACTATTGAAATGAATACCTAACTTATAAGAATATAGTAGGGTAAATGATATACATACCACCACCATAATACATATATATAATTCTACTATATAAAATTAAAGATAAATGCAGTGTAGTGAACTCACAACAAAGGAAGTATGTACCCTACTACATACAAAGGAACTATACCCAAAAGTATTATGTACAAAAGAGTTATAATATACATATTATTCTACAAAAGAAACAACATATTCTATAAAATCAAAGGAATGTATATATATATATATATATATATATATATATATATATATATATATATATATATTGAATGTAATAAAGAGAAGAATATATAAAACCATAATACTATGAAAATAATTCAATTCAAACATAACATTATGATAAAGGAGATACTATATAAATAAGAGTGCATGGTTAGCAAATTGGGAAAGGAGAAGGTGGTGAATCCCTCTACAACTTATGAACTTATCAAATTAAAACAATAAAGAAAGAGGAAGCGGTGGAGGAATTTCTGAGGGCATAAAAGGAGGAAGGTTATTGTAGAAAAGGGGACATTCTTTGATACAGAGGGAGGTAGAGGAGGAACTAACAGGAGGAAGACACAGAGAATAATGGAGCTTGAGCAGTTGTTCTTGAGACTTTTGGGCATGGGGGCCAAAATGCTTCGAATTTGAAGTATTTTGGGGCTGGGTGCTGAGATTGTACCTAGTTTGGCTCAGAGGTTTTTAGTCTTTTGGTAATGGGAGCGAGAGCTGGAACAAATCAGAAACATATTTAGCCAGGTAGGTACTCAACACCAAGTAGGTACTAAACATCAAATTGATAAATTCTTATATTTTGAATAGTTATATCTTGTTAAAAATTTTATGACTTTACACCCAAAATGTTGACGATCCTGGACCTACCAACATGTCAAGGGGATATCCCTAGTAAGAATTCCCAATTAGACCTCACACCATTTGGTGTAGGAGTCCCAACAATGGGTCGTATGGTAATGCCTTTATCTCGATTTCATACGGAGGAAAGTAAGATAACTTTGTTGGTAGCAAGGGTGTGAAAGCTACAATGAGTCAAGGAAGGTGCATGAGAGGTTCTAACACAAGTGGGTCAAGATGATAACACCCCTTGCCAACCTATAATAGTACTTGGATGGGAAGGGAACACACGAGTGAAGATACATCACAAGCTGGAAAGAAAGTTAGATGACAATCCAAAGTGATGGTTAAACCAACAACACATTTTGGAAGGATTCACGCATACTCATATAGAATAGTCTATACATGCATGCGTAAGAAAGAAAATACATATTCCATTTAGAGTAAACAAGACAGTTGGAATACAATAGAACATATGTATAAAATGTGCTGGCTCTTATTATATAAATAAGTGTAATTTTGAGTCATACAATACATCCATATTCAACCACTAGCTACAATAGTGGAATGTTACAGCCACATCCGCCTACTCCTCCAAAGAGATGTACTAGCTCCGTGCATTGGAGAAGACAAGGCACATTGCAATATTTTCCAAGCTGCCTCCAAGATAGTCTTATCGGAAGCTTGGCTAACCAAAAGCCTCTACAATGAGTTATGAGGAACTATTTGTAACAAAGGGTGGGGTGACCCTTGACATTCCCCTTTGTGACAGTTCAACTACCCTCATGACTCTTCGTCTACTCTATGACTATTACATGCAACTATTGACACTTGAATTACACTTGAGATGACTTAACATTACATTGCACATGTACCCATGTGAACATGATGGCTTGACCAATCGATGCTAGACATCACTCTGACTTAGACAACCATGGAAGTCCAACTCCTCAAAATCTTCATGTTGATCAACAGTAACATACAAATGCCAAGATCGGTAGTCCTTGATGGTGTCCTTGTGCTCCGTAGTGACATCTATCTGAAACCTAACTCTTTCCTCCATAGCATATGGGTACACTACTGGGGCTCCTTTGTCCAACTCGTCTGAAAGCATGCGCATCATTGTCTTCAATGTGGCCAGACCAACTACATACTTGTGCATGATGTCTGCATTAATGGACAAGTCTAGGTTGGTGGCAATGCACATCAACTCGTCAAAGTACGAGTCAAGCTCTAGTTGGACCTGTTTCTTTGTTTTCACATGGTGAGAGTCCCAATTGATCGGATCGCATGTGCATGCACCACAATATCCATACTCTTGAATACTCATGCATGGGAATCTTGTATACTAGTGATGAACTGTGGGAGCTCTTCATAGTTCCAGATCTGACTTCGGATACGTGCTTTCAGCTCAACAACATTGGCACTCATCATCTTAGACAAGTGAAGCAGGGCTCCCTTATACTTAATCGTACATGTTTGCATGTCATCAAAAACAACATGCAATTTCATCACGATACATACTCTTCTAGCACATTGTTGTTGACATCCGTTGAGATGGACAACTGCCTTGGGCACAGTACCAAGCTTGGTGTACAATTCTTGCATAACTATGTCAAGGGACAATACTTCATCTAGTATTGTGTTCTTTAGTTCAGCTCAGGCGGACATTATGGATTTGGCATACATTCTAGTTGCATTGGCCAAGGTAGCTGGATGTTTGTGCACATCAGTCACGATCACTCATTCCTCAACTTGCGTAGGAGACATGTGATCCTCTAGAGTTGACACTCTGCAAGACTGCACAACTCTATGATGGGATTCGTTGAACGAGATGTTGTGCATATATTCTTCCAGCTGATCACCAAGGATCTCAGTGCCTCCTTGGTCATTTGAGACTTTCTCGTCATTTTGATGCATTGAAGTGGGTGAGTCAACCTCTTTGTGGTGAGGCATGAGGTTGGTTTCCTGTTCCAACTCCTACTGCTCCATGTCTGCATCCAACTGTTGAAGTTCTTGTTCTATCTCATCAGTGAAGTCTTGCTCCTGCAATGGTTCACCCTGTTCTCCGGATCCCATCTATTCTGATGAATCAACTACTTGTATGGGCATTGCTTCATCTATTTTCACATGTTGTGACCCCTATTGTATATGTTTCTACTGCGCTTCCCTCTCCTATTTGCACAACTCTTGTTCCTTTTGGAGTTGCTCCCTCAGCTCATGCAACTCCTTCTCTTCTTCTTCCATTCTCTTCTTATCCCTCTGCATTTGTGTAATTTGCATGTCGCACTTGTACCTCTTTGCCTGTATAGCCATTGTTGCTTTCTCTACCAATGGATCTGATTGAAACTTGTAGCTTTTCTCCTCCTCCATGTGATCGACAATCTTCCTCTTACCTTTGTCCTACACTGGTATGCTTGCCTCTGCTACCACTACTGTTACTAGTGCTACTGGTGATGCTTGTGCTCTCCGTGATGCTGCTTCATGTTGCTTCACTAACCACTCCATAGCAAAACCAACTTGTTCATTAGGTCTGGAGAAACTATAGCAATATCTCCACGGGTCCTCCTCGGCCCAATGAAATGCTTCGTGGATCTAGTTGAACTCAACTCTTGTGTAGTGATATTTCATAATGCAATATGGGTGATATAGATCGTAGCTTCGGATGATGAGTGGGTACTTCTTCATATGTTCTGATTCGACATCCACTTGCTTGATACTCCAGATCTCATATAACCCATTCCACAACAGACGAGCGAGCCAATGTGCCTTCTTCTTCCAATGCAGTCTAGCTATCAATCTTGCCAAGATGTGATACGCTACTTCTTACATGACAAGTACATCCATGGCAAACTTTGGTAGAACATGCACAAGCTTCTTCGCGCTGAACATTCGGATGAAGGTGTTGGATAGTGAGGCATACCAATATGCAATGCGTATAAATTCCTCCATTGCTTCCTTTGACATGCAAGGTGTATCCTATTCGAATATCATCTTGTACACAAGGGGTGACAAAATGCTCAGACAACCGTGTGATTACTCCTCTGAAGTTGCATTCAGACAAAGACTTGAAATATGTGTTCACATTAGTCTGTGCAGGTGACCATGCCCACTCCAAACCCAAGAACTCCTGTCAGGCACAGACTACATCTAACATATAGTAGAACATGTATATCTTTGCATGAGTACCTCCAGGTGGCTTTCAAGCCTTCGCTACTTGCTCCTTCAAATGATGAGCCAATATGTGGGACCATTTACATTGTTTTCCTTCTCTAGACAGTTGGTCCAGTGTGATCACCCAACTCTTTGGGAAAGTTTCTATACTTGCTTAGCCATACATTGGACATGAAAATATGACCAAGTATTGGTGTGCCTTCCTCAATATCTTTGTCTCGTAGATCTGGTTGGATGTCAACCTGAATCGAGTCGGCTACTTTACCCAGTTCTTTAGCATATCTCTAGAGTTAGTACTATTGTTGGGTAAGCTGAATGGAGTCTTCATGATAGTCATAGGCTCAGACATCTAATACATCTCATCATAATCTCATTCCCAGAAGGTTGCAAGCTTCATCTCACTGACATTGTTCAAGGTCATCATCTCGAGATCAGTGTGAGAGATGATCCAGTGTATCATGTCTGTGCATGGGAACACGAGGTGTCTGCATGCAATCCGATACAAGCCAGACTTGTGAATGTTCACGTACACCTGACGATATTCGAGGCCTTCCCCAAAAGTGCCTACAAATGTTTCATTGACCTCTTGCCACTTCAGTTTGATGTCCCTATCCAGATACAACTTTGTATCTTCATAGATCGGTAGACTAGAGGACACTCGCTCAACTGTTGCTCCAGCTACATTTTCATCAGTGTCCTCTAATCCTATTCTTTTCGAAGCGATTGATATTGTACTACTAAGAGATGGATGAACACGTAAAAGATCTAGAGATAAGCAACATGCATGGCAATAAATATGTCAGTGAAAACCAAATCAAATTCGGGGAATGACACAACACATAACTGGGACACTGACGGGCAAGATTGTGCAATTTATTCTGGGAGGTTGGGTGTCTGGCTGCCAGAACTACACAAAAGGAATTTCAAGCCATCTAGGAGGCATGATTGTCTATTGGATCTACGCAATGCGCAATCTAGACTGGTTGCTCGCTACTAGGATTGCGGAATGTGCAATTCCAATTGGGAGTGACTACAAGCTAAGGGACTGCATTACGCAATTTTCTAGTCCAGCAGTGACTATCCCCTAGAAGTGCGCAAAAAAATCTTTGAGGACAATTCTGGGTAGAAATGTGCATTTCTAGGGAGGAATGGATATCCTTCCTTCCCCATATTACACAATGTTGTCGTAGTGAAGGCAGATTCTAGGTCAAGGTTGGCCTAACTCACCGACGGGTAGCTAAAAGAAAATATGACAGTGAATGCATGGCGACACTAAGTGAAAATAGAAGTGATTGACAATGCATGCAAACATGAATGAAATATTCAGAGAACAAATCAACATGCATGTGGGTGAAGCGAGTTGCAGAATCAGTGACCGTTCGTGCAAAACAGTTTCATGCATGTGACGGTAGTGAGATAGCAACAAAAATTTAAATAGAGCTAGGAAAAGCTAGTATACATGTAAATGACAGCAAGCATTCAAAGAAATCAGGAAAACAACACTCACACAAACGAATACACAAAAAGTGATAGAAATGTTGGAAAAGACAAGTTGAGGCCACTTACCCGTGAATAGCTGATCCAGATGTGTTAAAGAGTCCTGGATGTACTATGGGATGTCATAGATCAGAGATCGATGTGAAAGAAAGAGAAATGATGCGTCGAATAAATAAGTTTTGGGCTCATGATGCGCATGCCACAAATCTAGGAAAAAGTGACACTTGGAGGAAAGTTTCTAAACAACTTTGCATGTAATCCCCAGCTGCTAAACATAGCTCCCTGAATCATGGGATGACTTTTGCATGTTGCCTTTTTCTATTCCAGGAAAAAGCATGCTATGAATGCAAGTCAAGTTTCCTCGGTCCTGAGTGGAACTGATCAACTAAACGGCTCATGCATGTAGCTGCTCAACTACTTGAAGGAAATTCATATTTTTGGCTGGGGGCTGGGCTGGCTGCCTAAGAGATTTATGCAATTTCTAGGTAGTGAAGTTGACTGCTGCCCAAATTTGGACAAATTCTGGGCTGAGCAGCCTTGTTGGGGAAAATTGTACAATTTTCACTGTGAGTGTTCACTGGCAGAATTGTGCAATTCTGGAGCCCAATTTCTATTGGGAAGGATGGTTTCCCTCTAGAAATGTGCATTTTTTTGGGGGAGTTTCTTAGCTTGTAGCTGGACCAAGTCCGCATGATCAACCTATGAGGGGAATGCATCAAGCTGAGATCGACAGGTTGTGTTTGTGCAAGAAAAACACTGAAGCTTGTGTACTTGATGAAGCAAGACAAGGTGCTATGAAAAGTTGGTAGGGAGGCTCCAAAATGAAGCTTATGAAAATTTTTGGATAGTCGTTATAGTCACTACAACGTAGTCATGGACAAGCTTAGCAAGGTAGCCCATTTTGTGGTAGTAAAATCCACCCATTCTACTAGTGAAATAGCACAAATTTTCATAAGAGATATGGTGAAGGTGCATGAAATATTCATAAATATCGTGTCCAACAAAGATACTAAATTTGCTTCTAGGTTTTGAAAGGATATATTCACAGACTTGGGGACAAAATTAGAATTTAGCTCTACTTATCATCCATAGACAAATGGGAAAAAAAATGGACCAATTAAATCCTTGAGGACATGTTAAGGATTTATGTGATGCATTAACCCAGAAAATGGGAAGAGTATCTTCCACTCATGGAATTTGCATACAACAATGGACACCAAGAATCCATAAGGATGAGCCCCTTTGAAGCATTATATGGCAGGAAATTCAATACTCCTATCAACTAGAGTGACCGAGTTAACAAAATTCATGTAGGACCTAATATTCTTAAATATATGGAACAAGAAGTTTAGATAATAAAGCGAAATTTGAAGGTGGCTCAGGACAGACAAAAGAGCTATGCAAAGAAGCATAGGATCCACAAGGGGTTCCAAGTTGCAGTAAACGTTTATATGAGGTTTAAGCCCAAAAGGAGTTCCCTAAGGGTGGGGACATGTGCCAAGTTGGCACCATGATACTGTGGGCCATTTGAAATACTTGAGAGGATAGGACCAATAGTGTATAGGCTGGCCTTACCTCCATCAGTTAGAGTTCATGATGTTTTTCATGTTTCTTTACTTAAAAAGTATGTGCAAGATTTTAATCATGTGATTGATTGGTTTGTGCTACAAGTGGAAGCAGATGGAGAATTCAAACCAGAACTAATGTTCCTTCTAGATCAGAGGAGTCTCATGCTCTAGAACCAATCTATAGATCAAGTCAAGGTGGAGTGGAAGCACTTTGGGCCAGAGGAGTCCACATGGGAAATGGAAGATGCGATTAAATTCAATTATCATCTCTTGTTGGATGGTTAAAACATGTAAATTGTAAATATTTTATAGAGACGTGTGTAAAAATCTCCACAAAAAAATGTATTTCATTTGTATTTTATAATTGTACATGGGAAAATAAACACCAAGGATGATGTTCCCTCAAGGGGGAGGGGACTATGATAGCCCCACCCAAGGTTTCCATGTAAATGGCATTGTGGTTGGATTATAAATATCGTATGACAAATTGAAATGATGAATGGGGACTAAGTCAGGGGTCATGAATTCCAAAGTTGGGAAGGAAGTCACTTTCTTGGGACGTCATGGTTTCTTTTGCTAGGAATAAACCTAAAGGCACAAGACAACCATTAAAAACTAGGTGGGGTGAGACTTGAAGGAAAGGAGCTCTTGAAATTAAATGAGTAGAAAAAATGTATGTAGGACCATACCATTTACAAAGAAACCACAAGAAAGAAGGATAGGGATTTATTAAAAGGGACAGCGTGTTGTAGGATGGAAGGATGCTACAATGATGGCAAAGGCAGAAATCAAGAAAAGGTTGAATGAGAAAGGAGCAATATAGGAACAATAGGAAAAAAGGGAAAATATGGTGTGTAGCAGAAGGAAGTTCAAAATGAGCTCTCTGAAGGAAACGCCAAATATAAGACAAGAGAAGAGATGATAAGGGGATTATCTCTTGAACCCTGGAGGCTGCGGGTTGAGTTGCTAGTATCTTGAACCCTGTAACATCTTAGGGTCCCTGGAGGTTGTGGGTTGAGATAGAATCCCTAGAGCCGTGTAACAACTTGGGACTTGGAGGCTGTGGGCTGAGATAGAGGTACATAGAGCCCTGTAATAACTTGTGTCTCTGGAGGATGTGGGTTGGGATATAATCTTTGGAGCCCTATAACAACTTGGGTCACTTAGAGGCTATCGATTGAGATAGAAAGCTATGGAGCCATGTAATAACTTGGGTAGAGTCCATCCTGAAGCAAAAGATGAGGAAGAACAAAATCAATAGTAATGGTAAATTTTCCGATGGAATAGTGGATTATGGACTCCCTAGAAGGGGGTGAATCATGGTGAGAACACCTAGGGGTGAGGTTGGGCACCTCTGGACTCCCAATGTTGACAAAGAAAGAATATTCCAATTTTAGGGATTGAGGAAAGAGGTCCTCTAGAGTCCTAGAATCCAGTGATAGATTAGTTTTTTAGTCCCTGAAGCAAGCATTTAACCCTGACTCTAGAATTTGTCTCAAGGGTGATGTTTGCAAGTAAGTGTGGTTTTAGTTGTCTACAGTTGAGTTGAGAGTCTTTTTCCTAGAATCAATTTCCCTGCATACTCCAAGATAAGTAACCATGTATTCTATTTAACACATCAATAATAATGTTGTTGCGTTTATGGATAATGATTTGAATGTAGGGACTACATTGTACTGATGAAAAATCACTTATGTATTATATCCATTGTGTCATGTGTGATGTATTAAATACTTACATAAATGTATGTATCTATGTGGAATATATGCTTGAACGTGTAAGAAATTTGAAAGGAGAAAATATGTTATTAATTGCTAAATGACATGCATGAGACATTGGTACATAAAAATATAGCATCAGTATGTTAATTAATACCAAGTTATAATATAGCATCGAACCAAGAAATCTTGGATAAATGATTAATGAATGGTGGGCTCTATGACCCTTTTTATTAATATAAGATTACAAAAAAACATACCTTCTACATAGCAGGGTCTCTAATCACTCATGAGTCATTCGTGGTCACGCTACAAGTTGTTGTGTTTCTCAATGAGCATAGTATTAAATTCAAAGGGAGTTTTCCTTGGTTTCAATTGAGCCACCATATTTACCTAAATGGCCCTCATCATTGCATTTTAAACATGTTGTATGCATTTTTTTGGCATCGTAAGGCGATGGATGAGGGACCTCAAGGCTTGAAGTAACAACATCGAGTTGTTTATAGGTCTAACACAAGGTATGGCACCATCAGTGAGTGGCAGGAGAGGTTGGATCCTCCCTGGGTTCTACACCAAGTCCATGTTAGGTAATCCATGTAGGAGTGGCTATGCCTCCCATGGGGGTATTTCCTCCTCATGGAGTAGGTAGAATCGCAGTCCATAAATTCACTGAAGAACTGGTAATTTAAGCTTGAGAGGGATAACGTCATAAATTACATAGGAAACCAAGAGTTTCATGTTGAACCCACAAAATGTATTTAGAAGCCTACCAAAATCCTCAGGAGAAATTATTGCTGACAAGGGTAGTTTAGATAACTTTGAGTAGCCATAGAGCTTGTAGCTCAAAAGACATCCAATTCCTCCATCTAAGAACTTTCTTAAGGTAGAATTGAAAGCCATCGACTGAGTCATGACAAGAATGAATGGGGAGATCTGGTTGCGATCGAAGGGAAGGAGGCCGTATACTTATAAGAAAATTTTGGGCCAACCTTATTTACAAAATGATAAAAAACCGTATTCAAGGGGATTTTTGATTGCTGGAGAGGGATTCCCTCCACATGATTGGTCAGAATGATAGAGTGGAAGAGTGTAGGCAAGAAACCTAAAAGGAAATTAAATTGGAAGCCAAGGAATTAACAATGAAAGAGTGTCAAGATTCTATTAAGAGACGGTGATAGAATTTCCTTCGTTACCCTGACCATCGGGAAGGGGAAGACTGTCGAGAGGGAACTACCATGGAAAACTGGAAGGTTAAAATCCTGGGGATCTGCATGAATAGCCGTTAATCATTTCCCAATATTATGATCCTGACCACTCATGGGGACCCAGTAAAAATCAATCTCCAATGGGTTACCCTTCGTTTTGTGTGGAGACCGCATTGATGCAAAGTCTTAGGGCACATGGTTAGTAGTGGGGCACTTCGGGTGCCTAGTGGGTTGGTCATGGATGACACATGGAGTTCTGTGAGGTGGGGTCCAAAGCATTGTTGAAGCCATGTGGGCAAGGACATACCCCAAGATTGAAAAACACTGTGAGGATTGAAGTTCTGGGGAATTACCATGGTGGGTAGCATGGATAAATGATGTGGAAGTTTCATGCGGAGGTGGCGATCTATTATCCCATAGGTCAGGTTCTAGGAGTAGGCTCATCTCGGTAACTAAAAATACCATGAGGTCCCATAGACATGACATGTTAGCCGTATGGGTTGATTTCACAGGAAGCCTTACACTAGAGGGTGGGGCATCAAGGAGACCCTGTAGCTAACATGAACATGTATGTAACCAAAAGAAAAAAAATATTTAATATAAATAATAATATTAATAGACATATGGGAAGTAAGCGCAGGAGAAATCTTTTTACCCCACTCCACTAATGCCTTAAGGGTTTAGGTATGTTATATTTATCCCTAATTATTATTTTAGATTTTATATTAACTATATTTGACCTCGATTCATGACACATAAATTAATATATGAGTCCAACAAGAAAATCTTGATAAGAGATGGAGATATTATGTGTGAAAATTTAAAATGTTCAGAATTAGATATGAGTCTCGAGTGTTGCTATGTTACCAACAAAAATCGATAGCCTTGGTAGTGTCACTCAAGAATTCAGAAGCATTTCTTTGCTACTAGTGAGAATCTATAGCCGCAATGAAGTTTCTTGCATCACCTCTCTATGCACAAAGCCTTTTTCATGCCTTTACCTTTTTATTTTATTTTTATTTTCACACAACTTTTCATTATATGGGAATTCTTTATACTAAGTCAGATGAGGGATCCAAACTTATTTTATGATTAGAGCGGTTTTTCCTTGTGTTTGAGAGGCTTTAAGATTTTCTAAAATGGGTTTTCTCACCATTACATTTGCCTTTCCATCCCTTCTCTAAAAAAAAATATCAGCACATTTGACAAAATAACTCATTAATTCGAGACCAATTGAGTCACAAAAATCCTATTAAGGACTCCAGTTTCACAACTTCGTAGAGTTCCCCACATGATCCAATCCTTATTTTCTGTTTGGACGATATTAAATCATAAGATGTTTAGCACTGAACCAAATGAGGCAGATCCAATGCCATCTAATTAATGCATGACCACAACCTTATTCTTGATATTTTATAAAGCACCATTTATATTAGGATGGGAAATTTATTTATGCACAAGGCCATTTATTTATGTACATGGGCCTAACAGAAAAATCATATAAAACAAAATATGTACAAAGTAGGAACAAATAAAAGAGTTTTTATTGGAATTAAATTTTTAAGTCTTGGACATTAATGGGGAGGGACTCAATGTCCCCATTTAAGGTTTGCAATCTATATGTGTGGAAACCAAGTTTTTCATGGATTTGAAATGGACCAAGCCACAATGACTAGAATTTTGTATGTTTTCCCTTTCCCTTATGGTGTTTATACCATTTTAACACAAGGTCACCCACACAAAATGTTTTTTCACCTGTTGACCTTTCATCAAACCATCACTCCATTCCTTTTTGGTGAAATTTGAATTGATCATGTGATGTTTTCCTTTCTTCTTCAAGTCTAAGGAGATTATCAATTCTACTATGCATGATACCTATTGCAAGATGCTTGAGAAAGCTATAAGGTAGGTAGGTAAAGATGAGGTGGAAGGATGGCTTCACTAGGGTAAGGTACCAAGGGAGAATTGAAGGGTTAGTTGATTGGCATAAATAGGAATTGATAAGGAATTATGCTAGTTTCACTCTTGGGCAAGCACGATTTTCTTGATAACACAAATCAAACTTTTATTCCTTGATTCTACTAGCCTATTATCTTGGGGTAATAATTAGAGGTATGTTTGAATACAATTCCTTTATCCAAATGAAAATCATATAATTTCAATGATGGAAAGTAAGTGGAATTATCAAATACAAGAGAAGTTATAACATAAACCCTAGTGATAAGATTTTGTTCAATAAACTACATCACCATTTGATAATTTACTTGCTTAAGAGGAATTTCCTCAACCCATCATGTAAAATAATCTGTGGTCATAAGAATGTATTGATGCTAGATAGATGAGTGTGGAAAAATATTGTCGATAATATCAACTCCCCACTATTGGAATGGTTCTTTGAATTTAATTGGTTGCAATGGGGTTGTTGACCTTTTCTCCCTTCCAACACATCTTCGGAAAATAGGATAGTTTCAGTCATATGTGTGAGCATATCTCTCAATATGGGCCAATATTATCTTACCGAAATACTTTTATGTTTTTTAGTCTTGTTGGTGAAGTGACCTCCAAATGGCCCATCATGAAGTTATTTAAAGTACTTTATCTACCTTAGGTGGCTCTAAGCACCACAATAAAAATCCATTATTATGTTTTCTAAACATAACTTCATGTACTAACTGTTATTGTGTAGACTTAAGACGAATTTCTCGCTTTTGGTTTTTTTTCAACTCAAAAGGAAAAGTACCATGTTCTAAATATTGTCTTAATTCATTATAGCATGATAATTATGAAGCATAGACATGTACAAAATCAAAATTATACATATCCATTTGTTCAACCCAATAAATCTTTTCTTTTATTTGAGGATACACATCCTCTACAACTAAATTTCATAATCCATGACCTTTGATAGTATGGGATGGTTTAAATTTGAGGTCTTACTCTTGTAAATATTTCATCAAAATACCTCTTTGTTCCCCTAAATCCTTTTACAAAAATAAAGATCTTACCGTGGGATGCAGACCAATTAACTTTACATGGCTTTTGAGGATGTAAGCACTAGTACAAAATGGCTAATTAGTTACTAAAACAATAACTAAAATCTGCATATAAATGACTATTTTTCAATCGGTGACCAGTAGTAGCTAATTTACAGTATCTTATAATGTGACCAAATTTTAGTTGTTTTTAGCTTAGTCATTAATTGATTGTATCAATTTTATCATCTAGCGGTATATTTAGTCATAATTTTGGTCATTAATTTAGTTATTGATTTATTAATTAATTACCACAATTAAAAACCAAATATACAACAAAATATATTACTATATTATCATCTAAGAAAACCAATTAATGACCAAAGAAATATGACTAAAGTTTTGCCATATTATAAGATACTGTAGATTAGGTACTAATAGTCGTATATATGCAAAATTTAGTTGTCATTTGTAATGAAAAATTAATCATTTTCAATAATCATTTATATTTTTTAGGTAGTTTCATATTCATTATATAAATGAATAATTTAGTAGTTTATATTCATTTCATTTATTTTCATTAATAATCATTATAAACGACTAATTTAGTTGTATATTCATTTTATTTGTGTTCATCATTAATCAATATAAACTACTAAGTTAGTAGTTTTAGATTGATTTTATGTGCTCATTATTAATCAACATAGATTAATTAGTATGATTTTGCAACTAAATTAACAAAAAAAAAAAAACGTCATACAATGTGAATTGGTTCATCTAAAATTAAAATTCAAAATTACATATGTTAGTTAAAATACTAAACAATATCAAGTGCAACTGTAAATAATTTCAACCACAGAAATTATATTATATGAAATGTCAAGTATTACAATATGAGTTTCCAACCTAACATTGGCTGGACTACAATTTACACATGAAATGTTGTTTCATCACTATAAAACATTATCATTTTGATGTCAAGTCATTGCAGGTGAATTCAAAAACTATGAAGACTTGAACATTAGTCTATATCTGTGTGTCTTATGTGGGATATTGGTCTTAAGGGTACCACTAGACTGGTTCTCTTCTCACTCTTTTTGCATTTGTTGCTCCAGTGTTAGTGTTCTCCTCTTTCTTCAAATCCTACTGCTTACCATCAATACTGAGTTCCTTTTTTGAAAACAAAAGAATTGAGAATGAAAAGTGTAGTACATGAAAGATGATGAACAGTAGAATATAAATGAAAGTAGACTATAAAGGATTTATAGTACATATAACTCAACATCAACAATGTTAAAGCCATTCTTCCCCATAAGAGCAAGAAACTCGAACAAATTTTCTTCAGTTGAGCGATAGTGGCCACTATGTGGCCAGATGCCCTGTATACACAAATTAAAGTTGCCATGGCAAAGAACACCTTATAACTTAGTATTCAACCTCCAAGGAAAGGTTAGGCACAATCATGCCAACTAAGTTACATGCTAAAAATATCAAGCTGTAAATAACTTGTTAAAACAAATAATTTGAGGTGTGATGTATAATCCTTGTCATTTTATTCGCAACAAAAATTTGTTGTCCAATGCATGAAATTGGTCAATTATATAAACAACATGTTCTCAAATAACAACATGAAAGAAAACTTTTCTAATAATCATGAAAATATTTCAATACAAAACAGTTAAAAGTATTTCAATCAATATCGTGTAATAGTAATTTCATCTTCAAGCTTGGGTTGTTGCTTAAATAGACATAATACCAAGTGCATTCAATTTCATAGTTAAAATACAAAAGAAAATCGAAATAAGAGTTCAAAATACAATCAAACAATAAAGAGAGGATATCACGGAATGGACATTGAAATTATAAAAAAATTGTTTACCTATCCATCGATATCTTATCACGCATTCCTAAAACATTTTCTTACCCAAAATAACCATGAGGTGAAAGAATCACAACATTAAAAACCATAGGAATACTTACTAGAAACATTTCCAATGTCGATGGCTAAAGTGCCTGAAGGATCTCCAACAACAAGTGAATCATATCCAAGACATGATCTCTATATTGTCTCCCCATCCTTTTTCGAATCACATTTCATGTAACCTGCCCACACCAGAGTCAAGTAACAATCAAATCAAGGAATTGACATTTGTTTTTATCTTTTATATGTATAAACTTTGAATATAATTTGCTTTGGTAATGTAGCAATTCCTATTTAAAGCCTTCCTATCATGAGAATGTATCAATCAAGTAGAACATCAAAAAGATTGACCTCAATGAGGTCCTCTAACAATTTCTACAATATCAATATTTGTCTTGCTATGATACCTTGGACAGAAAAAGGAACATATCTGCAAACGAAAAAGCCATATATTACTTATGTTCAAACTATGTATATGGTGTATTCTTAGGTAACTTTTTAAGATGTCCCTCTACCGTTACCAAAGTAGATTGTAGCTTGGTTAAACTCTTTATCCTTTCATTCAACTTCAATTTCTGCAAGATAAATGTCACACATTATTCTTTCCCATTTATCAACATGCTAGATATGATAAATTGAAAGTAACATAAAATCAAGAGAAAACCATTTTATAGCCAAAACAAATAAACAAATAATGCCTCTAATAAAACTTCACACTTGAGAAATTACTTTGTCATGTGCTCAGACCAAAGGTGATATTCCTTGAATCATCTTTAGGTCATATTTAATGGGATATTCCTATTTTTACCATGATTTCAATTTGTTAATAAAAGAAATATATAAATCTAGGTTATTATCAGTGAACTTCAAGTATAATTCAAAAAAATAATGTCATTATAAGGTACAGAGAGAGAAACATCTTCATAACTAGGATTCTCTATTTTAGTTTGGTTTGAGTTGAGTTGGTATTCGAATATATAATTTTCTCTAAAGAAGTGAAATGGAAAGATGAGAATCGAAATAACCCTGTGAATTATTAATTAATTCATATTATATATCTCTAAAATAACCAGGTCATCCTTCTCTACTATTTGATAGAGACTTATTGGCATAGAATAATAATGAATTAACTATCAAACACAATGATGCAATATATTAACTAAAGAAAGAAAAATGACATGGCTTTTGTATTTCTGTGATTGAAGGAAATCCAACAATGGTTGTGTTCTTTATTTATCATGAAATAGTATTAAATACATATGTTGGTTCAAAAATGGAACTCCGTTACCAAGAGGAGATGGTCGTGTTGCGTAAGGAAGGGATGAATTGAAGGGCTCAAGATGTAGCTCCAATACATAGTTATCCTTGTCACTACAAAATATAAAGTTGTCATCATTTGCTTATCCAAGAAAAAAGAAAAGTGAGTTTGTATTTGTGCACTTGTGATAGTATATGAAAAAGAGAGCACTAGTGGAAATGAAAGTGTGTTGTCCCACCATTCAACCTAAAATAAAACTTATATATTCAGTTGTTGACTATAGTGGAAATCAAATGTAAAACCCACTCAACTTGATCTTTACATGACATAGTCGTAATGAACTTGTACAATAGATAGAAGCATGCTAACTCACAAACAAGAGACGATAAAAAAGAATAATGGAACATTATTTCCTGTCACATAATTGACATGAATAAAATTTCCACAGAATTCATTCAAAAAATGAGAAGAAGTTACGGCAAAAGAACATTTCATTAGTGTTTTGTACCTTCTTTACCACATGTAGCCTATGGAAGTAAATAAGGCCAAATGTAGCAGGATTCCAATTGTGTGGGATATAAAAGAAGAAATGTGGAAAAACACGCCTGCCAGATCATGAAATCTCACTCTAAATAATAGAAGATGTTGAGGATAGTAATGATGAAATTAGATCATGTACTAAGATCAAGCCTCTTATTGGTCATGAATTAGCAATGCCGCTGGTAAGTTTTACTTGTAAAAAAAATATCATAATTAGTGTAATGACTGTATGGATATTTTTGTGATTTTTTTACATTTATATTATGGCGTCCTTGCAGGAGAGAGTGATGAAAGTTCTCTAGGTTTGGTTAGATAGGTTTCTCCTTTCATATGCTTATGTGAATGGATGGAGAGCTATCTTTCTTTGGTTTGGAAATTCAGGTGTCCCTCCCTTTCATTCAATATGTGGAGATGCCCCACCTTTGAAGGACCTTAATAGTTCGGAATCCAATCTTACAGACATAAAATATGGATCTCGTCCAAATCAAGATGTTTCTATGGTTATTGGAGAGGGAGAAAAAACTCGAGAATTGTTTAGTATTCCTCTTGTGGAGCTTGAAAGATAGTGTAGGAAAAATGGTTTATCTATTTGTGGTGGTAGGGAGGTAATGCTTTTCCAAATTTCTTAGCTCATAAGAAGAAGAGAAGCATAAGAACCAAAATAAAGACGAGGATTTTAGGTATGGGTATAACTTTGCAATCAAAGGGAATCATGCAAGAGAAACTCATGCTTATATACAATTGGGAGGGGTAAGGTGGAGCATGGTTGAAGAAAGAAAATCCATACTTTATGATGATAAGGACTATATATCATTATCATCATCTAGGAAAAATGTTCAGGAAGAATCATCTCTATGGTCATGGGTTGTGGAACGTGAATCAGGGGATGCCTCTTGCAGTGGAAATTTACCAAAAATGTTGGTGTCGTGATGGTTGTGTCACGTGATGTGCCCCCAAAAGTTCAAAATATTGTAGGCAATGTCAAGGAAAATTTCTTTCTCTACTCAACTCATATTTCGCCCCATCCACGTTTTGATAGACCAATTATCAAGATTATAAAATGATCTTTTCTTTAATTAAGGAGTCTAACGGCTAGAACTTTAAGGATATGATCAATTCTTTTAAAAAATGGACAGTCTTGTTTGACTTGCAAGGACTTGGGTGTCAAACTTGTTGCCGAGCTAGTCTTATTCACATGTCAAAATTTTGAGTATGACTTGGGGTTGAGTTTGAATGAGATGATTTTTCTTAATACTATTTAGTCAATGAAAATAACCAAATTCAGAGTCCATTTGAATTATGATTCACGAAGCATAGTAACAGAGTTGGTGAGCTTAATAGAGCTCATCCTTGTTGTGATGTGTTCCATTCGAATGGCATGAATGCATGAATTTCAAAAGCATGAGATATGATATAAATCTTGGGGAATTTTGACCAAATAAATAACCAAAACCTGACACTTGAGATATGATATAAATCTTGGGAAATTTTAACCAAATACATAACCTGAACCTTAAACCTAGTAGTGTGAAACCCATTTTTTGAAGTGTGGCTACTAAAGAAAAATTTCTTAAATACTTTTAAAAATTAACATACAAATAATTTATAAAAGCATGGAATTTCGTTGTTAATCAAATGTCAAACCAGATAACAATTGAAATGATAACCCACAATGATGATCCTAAATCGACAAGATATATTGGAGAAATGTTCAAAACTCATTGTGAACGTCCTACTCCTACAGGTTGCTCATATAAAGCAACCAAATATGTTACCTTGCTTGGGAAAAATTGAATGTTAATGATATAAATGAGAAAAATATAAATAATTAAAACTGACTATTAGAACAACCGCAAACAATGTATGATAAACAAAATGAAAATGGGGAAAAATCTCACATACCCACTCCATGAGACTACCATCTGTTTCCATACTTGATGTTGCCCAAGACTAAGTAGGTAATTCCAATGGTGTCCACATCCTCATATCCATGGTATAATTCATCCTCATATCCACATACAACCGGTATTGGTCATAGCCTTCTGTAAAGAAAAAAGTAAAATAAAATGAAGCCCTAAATCCTTTTATTGGTCAACGGTTTAAATATTTTAAAGCGTGTATTTAAAAAGAATATTCTCATACCAATATCCTTGCTTGCGTTGAAACTCTATTCAAATACATCACTTCCTCCAAAAACTTTACATAACATGGATCATCATAATTCAAGTCATCAATTAAACGAAGTTCTATCATCTCTAGAGCAGCGGTGCTCTGAAGAAAGCAACCTAATACATTGATTTCCCTATCACGAAATTCAGTTATGTCTACATAAATCTGTACATACGGAGATGAGAGAGTGGGGATCTGAGACGTTGAGATATGGGATATTCTAAAAGTTCTTGTATTGCATTTCAAAACCAGAATAAGCCAACTCTTCACTCATTTACAAGGTTAAAGACATAAATATTCATTATGAACATCATGGAACAAAAACCATGGAAGAATTTTATGGTCTTTTCACATCTTAAAGAAGGTTAACTTTTTTAATTTAGGTAGTGTATATTTCCATTAAGGAATAGATATGAAACAAAGTCATTACTTAGTTTTCTTTCATATCTATTGGATATACTAAATCTGCAAATAGGACATAATAATGAACCAAAACATGATAATCAACCTAAGCTACATCAATTTATGCTTTGTATAATTTGTTCTTTATGTTATACCTAACAACTAAGTAGAAAATGCAAACATTCTTAAACATTGAAACATGTTTCTCGTTGCACATGTAAAAGAAAAGCAAAAATTTTGTTTTTACCAAGATAAAGTTGTCACCCATTAACAAACATTGGATATTAGGAAGCCTCTCGAACAACAAATTGAGAAGACACATATTTATTTAAGCAAAGGCACAACACATATGACTAGCTCCTTTACATATTTAAATCTCCCCATCATCTCAATCAATATGTCCACAAAGAAATTGTATACATTATTGGGATATGACTCCATTTCTAGTACAGTCAAATTACTTGCACGTTGCATATTGAGTCTCAAGATAGAGCATGAAATCTCTTGAAACAATATCCCATTCACTCTCAAATATTTTATCATGTATACCCCTGCATACACATACAAGACAACCTGCGTTTACAATGGTTTATATTTTATCCACATACAACCTGCATTTACATTGGTTTCATTGTAAAGCATTGAAAGTAATAGTAAAATCTAGACTTACATGGTTGTAGTTTGAAGAAATGCGATTGAGGAAGTTTTTTCCATATCTAGTGGTTGTTTGATGCAAATTCAGTGATTCCGATACTGAGGACCACAAATGCAGGGAGTGCACAAAAGTTCAAATACTGACGATCAAATATTATTTATGGTTTGGCTAGTCGAGTGGGGTGTTCGATCAAATTGGATGAGCATACAAATAAGCTTCAAAAGGGGTCCTATGCAAGTTCTTTTAAATGATATCCCTTGGAAGCTTCAACATAGTACTCAGTATCATCATACAAAGGACCACTCAAAAACAGACCATCTGATCCTATCAAAGTTTGAAGAACCAAGTCACCCCTTTTGAGAAGAACATTGCTACTGTCATTTTGAGCAATTATTTTAATGTCAACACCTGGGATTGCTAGCATCACTGACCCTGAATGTACTTTCCTAGGCACCCCACAAAAGAAGGAATATCAGGTTGACACCAATCAATTTTAACAGCAATGTGCCGAATTCTTGGATAAAACAAGACCTTTTCGAAACTATTTTTCCCACTATCATTCCTTTTATCTCTCAGAATAAAGACCATTTTATCTTTGAGATTGGCCCAGTGAGTGTACTTATATAAAAAAATGTTGCTTGGTCCATTAGCACTTGAAACAAGTTTGACATTATCGATCATATCTATAAATGCACCCCCCTTTTGCCATATGTCTACAATAATGCTTCAAGACAACTCATTTGCTTTGGGATAATAACTTGAATCAACATGTATTTCACCACTTAGTAGATATTTTTCACCAGTCAAATATATGGGCTTATGGTTATTTGCATTGAATTCTAATGAAGACATTCCAAAGAAAATGCACGAGTTCAAGAAATGAAGCATGTACACATGAGAAGCTTCTAAGCAGATTTGCTACCATCCTTTCTCAATCAACAAATTAATTAGTTCTTTGTTTGGCTACATGATGTAAGAAGCCGCATGATGAGTAGACATAATACGTAGCCAATAGATTTTTTGGATAAACACTATCTCTGAATGATCAGAAACACCAACATTGACATCAATAACCTTTCTCTCCCAACACTAGTCATCATCCCAATCTATCAAATCAGATGAATGTCCATGTTTTACCTCAAGACACAATGCACTAGGTAGGAATTTCTCAAATATGAAGTAACTGCTATCATTTGTTAAACTTAAAGAGTTAAGCTTCTTTGAACCTAGAGTTCAATAGCCAGAGAAGTAAGTGATATAGAAATTGAGGAGTCACATCCTTCCTTGCATATCACCGATCCACGGATATCAACACGGGACTTTATAAATTCAATGCCAAACATTGGCCTAGTTATTGTCACATCAACATGTGATGGTGAAAATTGAAGACCAGAATCGCGTTGTGTTGTTGCAGTAAGTGGGGATATTCGATATTAACATGATTGAACCTCGAAGTAGAAGTTTCCCATGTCATCAATCCTCTTTAGTTGAGGCTTCACATTTTCTAGCCCATGTGTCAATCCAACTTGACGCTTGCCATAATAGCCATTCGTCACTAATTTTAGGGAACCACAAATATTATAATGTGTTTGTTCTATCTTTTGGATTGAAGCCATGTTCGGCACAACCATGAAATTCTCCAAATTGCTAAACTTGTAGTGATTTTTCTCAGCCTTGATTATGTAGCATGCTAATGTTGCATGATCAAGTTTGTAATATCCCTGGACATCTGTTGTAGCTATTTATCATCCATCAACTAATATCTTAACACCTTCAAAAAGGACTCCTTCAAAAGTCACCACAAGTCCTCCAACTAAGAAACTTGTGACTTGAAATGGCTGAGATATATTAACATTACTGTGCTCAACAAGAACCTCTATAGATGGGAGTGAAACATCAAATATTGTATTCTCACCCTTGTAGAATGGAAACAACCTTTGTTTTCCACATGGAATAAAATTAAAGGAAAATTTTCCATATGCATCAGATATTGCTTGACAAAGTGCTTGATTTGGCCAAGGAGCTTCTTTGAGGGCACTTCACCTCATGGACATCATCTGAATAAAGGTATACATGAACACCTAAAATATGGTTACCCTGAGAAATAAATAAGCCATCCGTATCATAACTTGGGACATAAAAGATCTCATCTACTACAAGATTTCCAAAGCCCAACTCCATCTCTAGAGAGCCTCTTTGGAAAATTGTTAAGAGAACATGAGAATCACATATTTTAAAGATTATATTATAGAAAATATACTCTATAAACCTTAATCATTGTACCTCATGCGTAGCACCATCCTAGCTAGGATCGACATTAGGTACGACCTTGTATCTTCTTCCTCTATTTAACAATTGGCTCATAGAGCCCACTCTTTCCACTTCTTCCCATTTGATTTCATGGAGGGCTACTGTGTCCTCTAGACACTCATCCTTAAGGAATCTCCAAACAAAAGAGAGAAAAATATCATGGCCTTTCCTTTTTGAAAAAAAAAAACTAGTGGGATTTGATATGACCTGATATTTGTATACTGCTCGAGGATTGATGAAGTTTACGTATTCATTGATGGGAAGCAACCAGCCTATATTTCCTTGGACTAATATTTGTAGACATGTAACTGCCTCCCTGCGATGTAAACACATCATTAATGAGATCATTGCTGGTGGACATGAGTTCAATGTTCGCATTGGCACGACCTCCATTTATATCGGGATAACTTTCTGCTCCAACAACCCTCATCACTCTCCCAAAAATAGTGAACTTAGTGAAGTGAAAATTGATGTCTTCATGGCCGTTGCAACCATTGTGATCCACTGATACATATTCACCCATTTAATATATATTCACCAATGTAGGGAATATGAATATTTCCGATGTAATTTTTCCACTCGATAATCTTAACATCAAATCTGAAACTGTCTCGTTCATCTTCACATAAAATCTGAAATTGTCTTGTTCATCTTCAGAGAGCTCTTGAAACAAATTTTCAGAATTGTATCGAATCTGCACAAATATATTAAAGGAATTATTAATGTATGTTTCTTGATTTCCAATCAAAATGCTTAAAACAATACAACACTAATAAATTTGTATTTCATCTCCATTGCACATAATTCACGTTCCTTCATAGAATGCATATGGCTCTTAGATCTTTTCTAGGTGCTTCAATGGTTGTAACATATATTTTGTAGATGATCCAGATAGATGATCTTGATAACCCCGCTATCTGAAATATGACTATCACTTTGCAATGATTCATTGTATGTATTTTTTTTTATAATTATGGTAAATCAATAATTATTTAGATTAAATAATGAATCTACTCCTTTAACAAAGATTATATGCAAAAATTATATGCGAAGTAAAAGTAAAATTTACAGGAGTAAATTTTTAACTTTTCAAATTCCACTTATATTCATCAAAATTTCGAGTAAGAAACACATAGTATCATTAGGTTGTTTGGTGAACCAGCCGGTGTCTAGATCCTCCCCATAATTCTCCATATTATTAACACATGTCAATTGCTTCAACAATTTTACTAGTTTCCTTTACGATCAATGTAGGGATTACATTTAAAATGTTCAAATATTATTTTTTAAAAATCTTGAATTGTTATAGGATTTACCACCGAAGAAGTAATCTGATAAACCTTTAAGCCATGCTTTCTTGCATGTTTGGCCATGGCTGCTAAAGTTGCATTGGCAACCATGTCTATGAATATTTGCAATTTGAATTCAACCAAAAATAGTAACAAATTTAAGAGAAAAAGGATAATGGTTTTTTGGGTTGAAGTTTTGAAGACATATACGGAAGATCTCATCTCCCAAGAGGAATAAATAATGTAGAGAAGCTCTAAAAAATCCAAATAAATATGATTAAAATAATTAAAAAATGTCAAATCTAAGTTTAGAACCATCCACTATCATCTTCCAGATATAGATGAAAAACATAACCTAATAAAAACAAAATTAATATGGAAATACTCCAGAAAATCTAAAATTAATTACAAAATTATTTTTCACACTTTGTTAAGAGTTACTCACCAGATCTAGCACAGTATCTAGATTAGCCAAGAAGCAAGATAGTTTACCTTCTCCATAGTGTGTAATCATTCAGCAAGCTGAATATTTGATTTAGCTCAACAACACAGTGAGAATAATCAGGCATCAGATCCAAGGTTTCCTCAACAAAGACTGACTTTTGAAGAAACCTCGACATCCATTGATCCGTCCGCAGCAGTCCAAACTATAAGAAATGTAAACAGCATCTAAAGTACCCACCATGTCTCCATTACAAGGAACTTCAAATCTAAAAACCTATTAGATTTTTTCCAGGTTTCAGCAGTGCACTACATCTCTCTTTCTCTAGTGCCAAACTAGTTGTCGCTAGTTCAATGCCCATAGAATCTGAAATCACTTTAATAGTTGAGATGTCAGTTTTCAGGGGCACCAAACACATGGATCCACTGAAAATCCAGTAAAAAACAATGCCTTTACATTTCCAATTATCAAGGTAAGATGATATATAACCCCTACGATTTAGGGGGAAATCACCCAAAACCCCAAATTTACGGCACTTTAAATTATTAAATTATTTGTAATTCAAAGTTTAAATAAAATAATTACAAATTTCTTTACTCTATTTGAAAATAGAAAGAAAATTTTCATTGAAATAACATTATTTTAACTTTCATTTAATTGAAATTTATTTTATTTTAATTAATATAAAATTTCTTTTGGTTATTTATATGTATTTTTCAAAGTTATTTGTAATTTCATATTAAAAATAAAATAATTATCCCCCCCATGGGGTAAACATCTAAACTTAAATGTAAATGTCAACATGTAAACTTAAATGTAAATGTAAATGTAAATGTAATATTTAACATTTAACATTGTTAATCTAATGTCAACCCTATTTAAAAATCAATCTAATTATTATTATCTATAAACACAACATAAATTTAAAATATAAAGAGGTTTACGAATAGTAAAAAAAGAGCTATGGTAAATAAATAAAAATATAAATAAACCAGAAGTATGGTAAATAAATAAGACTTTTTTGAGGGGTATGGTAAATAAATAAAACATCTTTTTATCTTTACTCCATTAGCCTCTGTATATTTATGAAAACTCAAAAAATAGGTTTTATTTAGGTGGATCCTACCGGACACATAATTATTAATACCATGGGCCAATTACCATATTTATAAAAGAAGTATCATAAATAAATAAATATAAAAGAGGTATAAATATGTATGGTAAATAAATAAAAACATATAAAAACATATTAGAAATCAACATCTAATTATATACCAAGCCTATGGGCCAAATACCATTGTAAATCAAACAAATATGATAAATAAATAAAAATATAAATAAGCAAGAGGTATGGTAAATAAATAAAACCTATTTTTATATTTTCTCCATAAACCTCTTTACACTTACACTCAAAAAATAGGTTTTATTTCTGTCAAGCTTATGGGCGAAATACCATGGGCTAAATTATTATTAATACCATGAAAAACATACTATTAACCATAATATTAATATTAAAATATTATTATTATTGATGATGATGATGATGATGATGGTTAACGTCCACTGAGACCAAATTGGTCTATCGGACCTACAATTTTCTTAGTTTTTAATTATTTGGCTCCTTGTCTTTCTTGGCGAGATTGGTGCTGTAGTTTTCTTTTTTTTCTCTACGGTCTTCCAACTTCCTTTATCTTGCATCTCCTTCATCTTTTCTGGTTCTTGGTACATTGGTGTTTTAGCTTCGCGATCTATTGTGTTCATCCTTTTGAAGTTAGTCGGAGAACAAGTTTGGTCTACGAGATCTGCTTTGCTGTTAAGTGAAGCTTTAATTTGTGTGGTATTCGAATCTTCATCACTGTTGATGCTTGAGGGGTTGTCGAGTTCACTTTTTTGTTGTTGGGTGGGGCTTTCTCCCTGCTTGTCTTGAGAGTTGTTTCTTTTTTGCTCGATTTCTTGTGATTCAGAGTTTTCTCTAGAGTATTCTTCTTTGATGACAGTGTAGTGTTCTTTTTGTGCTCCTTCCCACCATGTAGATCTGTGGTAGTTTTTTCTAGCAGAATTTTTCTCAGAGGCTTTTGGGCAATTTTTCGCTAGATGGCCTGTCTCAAAGCAGGATCGACATCTGAAGAGGACACTTTCATAATCAAGTTTCTGGTTCCACACATAGTCTTTACTTGTTAGGTTTATTTCAGCTGGGAATCCAGCGCTGAAGTCCATTTCCACACAAATGCGTGCATAGGTGGTTCTGGCATATTCCTCTGTTTCTGGGCTTCTGCAGTAAAATTCCCCAATTGCATTTCCAATGGCTTTTAGTGAGGAGAGATTCCAGAGATGCAAGGGTAGACTTGGCAATCTCACCCAAACTGGTGCTGAGGTTATCACTGCTGTTGACGGATCGAATGATGGGTTCCATGGCTTCATGAATAGCCCTGATTTTTCCCAAAACCAAGGGCCGGAATCTAGAATACATTGTTTGCTTTCAGGATTTTCAAAATCTACTATAAAGAAACCCCTAGCACAGGGGTAGATATTAATTTCATCAGAAATGACAGGCTTCCATACCTCCGAGATCCAATTGTGGAGAGCTGTTAGCTGCGGCCAAAAACCATTGAACCGGCAGATTAGGGCACTTTCGGAAAACTTCAAAGCCTCATCGAGTGAGGCCTGGACCACCTGGACAGTGGGAGCTGGGGCTTCACTGACGATATGGGTAGGAGCTTGCGCTCCAGAAGTGGATGGAACTGAGCCAGCAGCGATTTTCGCGAAGCTGGGAGCCATATTTTACTTGCGTAGAACTTAGCTCAGAAATGTCGGAGATCAGAAGTGCGGGCAGAAGAGCCGCAGATCAGAACACCCCGTCCACCAAAAATTTTAGCACTGGATTTTATTTGTGTAAAGCCATAGATCAGAAGTGCCACAGATCAGATAGAAATGTCGCAGATAACGCCACAGATCGGATAGTGCGGGCAAAAGAGCCGCAGATCAGAACACCCCCAACGCGGGACTAACCCCGTCCACCATATTATTGTGAAGATATTATTGTGCCACAGATCGCAGATCAGAACACCCGCAGATCCCAGATAATATAACAGCCGCAGATTGGATAGAAGTGCCGCAGATCAGAACACCCCCGCAGATCCCAGCAGATCGCCGCAGTTTTTAGCACTGGATTTTATAATTATATTGATCGCCGCGGAACGCCGCAGAACACCCCCGCAGATCGCCACGTAGAAGTGCCACAGATCAGAACTTTAGTTTAGATCGTCGCATAGAATTGTATGTGTGCACCTCCTCTTAGGTCAATGCACAGAACGCCACAGAAGACCCCCGCAGATCGCTGTAGATCACAACGTAGAAGTGCCGCAGATCAGAACTTGAGAACACCCCCGCAGATCGCAGCGTAGAAGTCAAAATCGGGCCGGAAGCCACTACAGAGAATTCGGTCGATCAAATTGCAGAGGTAAAAGAAAAATTCTACCTCAGATACGAACCACATCAGATGCAAACCATTCTACTGCAGGTCTGGAACCACAGCAGATCTGAAACCATAGAAAAATTCTACCGCAGATCTGGAACCACAGCAGGTAAAAAAAAATCAAATTTATTATTATTATTATTATTATTAAATCTAATATTCATATTAATATATCATAATATTGATAGTATTAAATATAATAACTTCTTTTTAATCCAATATTAAATTTGTTATATTATAATATATATTAATATATCATGATATACATTAACTTTATATATATATGGGAGGTAAGAACAAATACATAAAGTTAGGTGGAGAGATAGGGGGAGTGACAAGGGAGAGATGGAGATAAACTAAATGAGAGGGGAGAGGAGGAATAAAAAGAGAGAGAGGTAGAAAAGGGTAAAAGAGGGAGAGAGAGACACAAATATGGAAGGGGAATAGAGAGGAGAGTGGGAGGGACATAGTGAGAGGATTGGAGGGCAGAGAGAGAGAGAGAGAGAGAGAGAGAGAGAGACGAGGGAAGAGAGATAAACGTAGGAGAGAAAGGATGAGAGAGGAAGGATGAGAGAGAGAGGAAGAGAGAGGGAGGGATAGAGATATGGAGTTGGAGGGGGAGAGAGGGAGAGAAGAAGAAAGGCATAGAGAGTGAGAGGTGGAGAGAGAGAGGGATTGAAAAGGGAGAGATGGAGAGAAAGAGTGTATGTTTAAGGGTGAGATAAAGGGATAAATAAGGAGAGATAGAGAGAAGGAGACAAAAGGAGAAAGGGAGGGATATAGTAACATAGAGAGAGAGAGAGAGAGAGAGAGAGAGAGAGAGAGAGAGAGAGATGCAGGAAGAGATAGGATTGGAGGGAAAAGGGAGATAGAGAGAGAGAGGGTAGAGAGAGATAGAGAGAGTGAGAGAGAGGAAGAATGAGAGATAATACTTAAGAGAGAGAAGGAGAGTGATGGGGTAAGAGAGAGGATTAGAGGGAAAAAGGAGAGGGAGAGAGAGAGAGAGAGAGGGAGAGATGGGGGAAGAGAGAGGGAGGTAGGAGAGAAAGGGAGAAAGAGGAAGTATGAGAGAGAATATTTGAGAGAGAGGAGGAGAGAGGGAGGGAGATAGGAGGAGAGAGGGATGGATAGGGAGATGGAGTTAAAGGGGGAGAGAGAGGGAAGAAGAAATACATAGAGAGTAAGAATTGGAGAGAGAGAGGGAGTAACAATGGAGAGATGGAGAGAGAGCATGTATGTTTAGTGTTGAGATAAAGACAAAGAAGGAGATATGGATGGAATGGGGGAGAGAAAGAGAGAGGAAGCGATATAGTAACAGAGTTGGAGGCTAAAGAATAAGAGAGAGAGAGAGAGAGAGAGAGAGAGAGAGAGAGAGAGAGAGAGAGAGTGGAGTGAGGGAGGCAAAGATATGGAGTTGGAGCGGGGGAGAGAGAGGTAAGAATAAAGAAATATAGAGAGGAAGGTGGAGAGAGAGAGAGAGAGAGAGGGAGTGATAAAGATGATGGAGAGAGAGGGAGAGAGGAAAGAAGTATGGAAGAGAGATAGAAGTGGGGGAGAGGGACTAGGGGGGAGAGAGAGAGAGAGGGATAGGTAGATAGATTGAAGAAATGGAGTGTATGTTTTCGTGGTGATATAGAGAGGTAAATGGAGATAGAGATATAGATGGAAAGTGAAGAGAGGAAAGGAGAGACAGATGGAGAGAGGAAGGGAGGGACAAATAGATTAATAGATATGAAGTGAAATAGCATGTGTGTTTGGGGGGTTGAGATAGAGTGGAAAATAAGGAGAGATGTCGGGATATATAGGTATATATGGGGGGGGGTGTGGGGGAAGAATATTTCTTGCACTAGATACATTGATTTCAGTGTAGATGGTGATTTCTAATCCAATTTGATTTCTTGCATTAGATGCATTGATTTTAGTGTAGATGTTGATTTATAATGATATTTGATTTCTTTCACTAGATGCATTAATTTCAATGTAGATGATTTCTAATCCTATTTGATTGCTTGCACTAAATGCATTGATTTCAATGTAGATGGTGATTTCTATTCCTATTTGATTGCTTGCACTAGATGCATTGATTTCAATGTAGATGTTGATTTCTAATAATGTTTGATTGCTTGCACTAGATGCATTGATTTCAATGTAGATGGCGATTTATAATATTATTTGGTTGGTTGCAATAAATGCATTGATTTCAATGTAGATGGTGATTTCTAATCCTATTTGATTGCTTGCACTAGATGCATTGATTTCAGTGTAGATGTTGATTTATAATCCTATCTGCTTACTTGCACTAGTTGTATTAATTTCAGTGTACATGCTGGTTTATAATCCAATTTTCTTACGTGAACTAGATGAATTCATTTTACTGTAAATGTTAATTCCTAATATTATTTTATTTATTTCATTAGATGCAATGATTTTAGTGTAAATGTTGTTTTCTAATCTTATTTAATTGCTTGCATTAGATTCATTAATCTAGTGTAAATGTTGATTACTGTTCTGATGTAATTGGATTTTTGATGGTACGTTAATTTTAAAGTGATTGGATTAACATTGTGCACTGATTTTAGTGTAAGCACAAAAAATTATTGACAATGTACATTGATTTTTGTGTTATAGTAATTCAACCTATTAATATTGGAGAGAAGGAGAGACAGGGAATGTTAGGCCCCTATACTAATAGTGTAACCCCTTATTGTTATTAGTACAACCCACTTATTATATTGATGTACCCATGTAGTGCCCATATTGTTACTATTGTGCCCTATAGAAGCCCATTATTGTTATTATTGTGCCCTTACATTATTATTGTTATGTCAGCTCTGATTATGTTATGACCCCTTAGACTCCTATGTATAGAAACGAGGCCTTTTCATTTGTCTCATCCAAGAATTGCTCATTTATGTAATGTAAAGGAGGTTGCCCCCTCAAAGAGGCTGAATTCTAAGGCATTGATCTATCTTTTCTATCTCTTTCTTGAGCTGGTTTCATAACATTTGGTATCAGAGCTTTGGATTCTAGGGTTTTGCTGCTCCAAACAGGTCATCGTGGAATTTTCGCTATATCTTTTTTCCTGAAATGTTTCAAAAGCTAAAAAAAAAATCTGTTTGAGAAGAAATCGCAGTGAATCTCGGGTCCAAATTTCAGAGCTTGTCGCGCTATATTTGCGGAGATATGATGTGAGGAAGTTGGTATTTTTGGAGACTCCTGAATTACATTACAAACAGGTGACCTGGGGAAAATCGTCATAACTTTCTCTCTGAGAATCAGATTGAAATTTCATCAGAAGGTACAAGAAGAGGATGAACAGTAGTTTCTTATGGATATTTTTTAGAGGCAAAGGTCGAAACAGTCACACGTGGCACTTCATACAAGTTCGCTCTTCTGGAAAGGTCTATTATCAGGTCATCATGCGAGATTGTGCATAACTCCTTCCTGGATAATCCAATTTGGATCGGACTGGTGGCATTGGAAAGAGGACGCAACGGGCTACTACAGATCACAATTTCAGAACTTAAAGATCCGAAAGTACAGAGTTACAGTTGTTTCAAGATCAAGCTCCTAAAATCAAGAAAAAGCAAGATGAGGAAGTTTGATGGTAAGGATCCGGTAAATTGGATACTTCAGATGGAGCAATATTTTGATCTACATGGTGTACCATTGTTACAAAAGGTATGTATTGCATCTTCATATTTAGAACCAGATGAATTTTTATGGTATGAAGGGCTTTGTTCTCATAAACAACTTGTTACGTGGTCAATTTTCACAAAGGAAATGATAGCACATTATGAGGATACAAAGAGCAACACCTTCTTTAAAGCAACACCACAAAAATTGGAAAGAGTAAAAGGGCTTTGTGACATAGTGGAAAGAAAAATTATGGAAACCAGGAAGCATACCCCTCACAACTATAAAGATGGAAGTGTTGTTTCTCCTAGCCTCCCACAACCTACAAGGGTTACACCACAACAATTGGAAGAAAAAAGAGAAAAAGGGCTTTGTTACAATTGTGATAGCAAATGCACTAAAGGTCATAAGTGTGCTGAGAAGAAATTATTTTACATAGAATATGAAGAGGAGGAAGAGAATGATCAAGAAACATCAAAAGAAGAAGATATACGCCAGGACCCCACCCCAGAGAAAGAAGAAATGAATCAAACCATATGTTGTAAAGCATTGGCAAGAATTACCACTCCTCAAACTCTCAAGATAGAAGGACATATCAAGAAGAAAAAGGTGCAAGAAGTGAAAGATCACATCAATAAAGAAGAAATGAATCCAACCATATCTTGTAATTCATTGGTCGAAATTACCGCTCCTCAAACTATCAAGATAGAAGGACATATCAAGAAGAAAACTGTTCAAGAAGTGAAAGATCACATCGAGCATCAAGAAAAGAATCCGAACATATCTTGTAAAGGATTGGAAGAAATTACAACTCCTCAAACTCTAGAGATGGAAGGACATATCAAGAAGAAAAAGGTTCAAGCAATGAAAGATCACATCAAGCATCAACAACAAGTTCTCCAACTTTTAAAGAATAACGCCACTTCGGTGCAAAATCAAATGAAACAACAGGTAGATCGACATCGTAGTGAATTTTTTTTTGATGTAGGTGATTGGGTATTTTTACTGCTACATCTCAAGCAAGCTATTTATGAGAAGGAAATGTTGGCAATACTACATGCACTTAAAAAATGGCGACCTTATCGAATGGGAAGACTCTTCAAGGATGAGGATGTGGAATCATTGTTTTGTGCTATTTCTATTATCCAACTAGATTGGATAAACGAAGCAAGGGATGAATAGAAGAAAGACGAAGAAGTATGGCCACTTATTCAAAAGTTGCAAAAGATCCCAATTCAAATAATATTGCCAGAAATTAAAGAGGGAGGAAAAATCATATTGGAACCTAGAGCAGTCACAGAAACAATAACCCGACAGCTACGAAATCGATCAATTTCAGAATATCTCATCAAGTGGAAGAACTTACCCGCTGAAGATTCCACATGGGAGGACAATAATTTTATATAGAAGCATCAAGAACTACTCAAGCGTTGAGGACAACGATTTTTGAAGGAGAGGGGCATGTTAGGCCCCTATACTACTAGTGTAACCCCTTATTGTTATTAGTACAACCCACTTATTATATTGATGTACCCATGTAGTGCCCATATTATTACTATTGTGCCCCATAGAAGCCCACTATTGTTATTATTGTGCCCTTAAATTATTATTGTTATGTCGGCTCTGATTATTTTATGACCCCTTAGACTCCTATATATAGAAAGGAGGTCTTTTCATTTGTATCATCCAAGAATTTCTCATTCATGTAATGTAAAGGAGGTTGCCCCCTCGAAGAGGCTGAATTCTAAGGCGTTGATCTATCTTTTCTATCTTTTTCTTGAGCTGGTTTCATAACAGGGAATGATGTTTACTACAATATATTGAGCTAAATATTTAAATCGTTTATGGTTTAACATGTCCTTTTCATATAATCAATATGAAAATATGACAAAAAATATGAAAATATGACAAAAGTAAAAAAGGGTGAAAATAAGAGTAATAGAGGAAAATAGTTTTAGATTAACCACAATGAAGATTATTTGTAATTGACTATATTCTTATTATTCACATTTTCTATCATTCAACATTATTACATTGTCCCTTTACATTCAAAATTTATATTTCATCATTTTCATCATTAAAGTTATTATCATCACAACAAACTGAGGCAACTAAGCAAATTTAAAATTAAAATATACAGATTAATTTGAGACATATTAGCATATTTAAAATGATTATATTAATATTAGATGAATTTATGTATTATTGATAAAATTAATCACATGTTCATTAGATTTTCTTTGGCTGCAAATGACTGAAACCAACCTAGATCCATCTTAACTCTGGAACTATCAACCATTGAGAGGGATCAAATATCTCGAGGTACAAACCTTTCCTCAAGTTTTGCACTCAAAAAAGAGGTTTGCACCTCAAGAGATGTGATCCCTCTCATCGCTTGATAGATCCAAAGTTAAGATGGAACTAGGCTAGCTTTATTTTAAAATTGAGGAAATTACAAATATTTTTGAAAGTAACTTTTCATTAAAATAATAATTCTTTACTTTCAATTACATAAATTGATATAAAAATAGCTTGGATCTATCTTAATTTTGGATTTACCAAGGGCAGAGGGGATCAAATCTCTTTTCACTTTAAAAAATGTTTGTATATGAAGAGATTTTATGCCTCTGACACTTGGTAAATTAGGAGTAATATGATTGAATTATTAATTATAATTATAATTATTAATTTTATATTTCACTTATTTTTATTTTTATAATTTACCCCAACTTTATTTTGCTTAACATTTTTCATAGTAAATTTTATTTTACAGAGTTTCCTCAAATTAGATGTTAAAATTGATCTTCAAATCAAATAAATTGGCTATATTTTTTAATATTAAAAGTTATTTTTAATTTGCCTCATGGTGTAGATTAGTTGATGATAGAATAGGTTGTTAAGGCATTTATTATGATATTATTGATTTAAACTTCGATTAGCTCAGTGTGCCACGTGTGAGGCAATGTGGGTACACTTGGAGGTGATTTTGGTAGTGGATAGAATTGATCCTTAAGTACAAACATGTTATAGTTGTCTATTCTCTCATATACAAAAAAATAACAATAATAATAATATTTTATTTTTTAAATTTTATTTAATTAATTATTTATCAAAATTAGATTGTATTAAAAGCACATGATTTTATTGGAATTAGTTTAGGTGATGGAAATAAAGGAAACTAATTTTCTTGTAAGCATTTTCTAAATTGTTTCTCTGTTACAGGGAAAAGTGTCTATGCAGAACTGCTAATCCCACTAAGGTGTGGTAGCTACCTTAGAAACAAACAAAGTAAAACTTCTTTCGTTTTCCTTTATGAAAAATAGATGAGAGAAGAATAAGGGAGACCAACCTCTGTCTTGCACTTGGTTCCTTGCTCGATTCCTCTCTCTTCTGATAGTCCTTTGCTACTTGCTTCCTTGTACACCCAACTTCACAGAGTACCTGTAGAATCAAAGCAGCATAACACTATACAAGAACATGGATCTATTATCATAAACAATCTAGGATCAGATGTAAATTGATCATACAAATGCATAAAACATAAATGACACAAGAGTATGGAGGAAAACTTGAATAGCTTTATTGATAATCAAGAAAGAGCCAAGAGAGTTACAACCAGTTGTTCTGACCCAGCATCATCCTCTCAGCAAGTAAGCCCTTCTTCACCTCATGCAAAGCTTAGATCAACCAACACTATGATGTTGCCTCCAGAAACCAACAACAATTCCTTACAAGATGCAAAATTCCAGCCTCCAACCTCCTGGATCTCTGCGATGAGAGATCTATGTATAGATATTTGTAGAGGTGTGAGTTAGCTCTGCGTTTTTGAGTAGTGTCTTCTCTTTGATAGTTCTTGATTCAACTTGGAGATCTCATTAATCCCTTACTCATCCTTGGGCAATTCTGAGAGGCAAGTGTCCCAGGAGAAGTTTTTGGAAGATTCCAAGATCATCCACCTCGCAAACTGTCTCCGCCACTTGCCTTTTCTCGTCCATCGCACACCATAGAAGGGATTTTTGAAATGCAACGGACTTCCCGTGTGTACAAGGTGAGATGCATCGTACCCTGGCCATGGAGCAAGTGAAATGATCCAGTTTTGACCAGTTCTGAGTAGTTTTTCATGGAGAACTTCTGGGAGATGCTGTAATCAGTTGACCTTGTTCTTTTAGGGGTTGGAATAACACTTTTAGGGACTTAGGAGCCCTTAGTTTATGGACATTTATTCTTGGGGTTGCAGTGCCCAGAAATGTCTATAACAATCTCGACTCAAACAATCTCATAGAAAAAGAAACTCTTGACCCCACCCATCAAGCATGTCACCATGGTGGCCTTCTCTCACTCTTTAGACTACAAGAAGGATATCCTTACCTAGGGGGGAATCCATAAATATCGAGCTAAGCTAGTTCGTTGAGTAATGAAAGGAATTTCCTTAATGAAGACTAGTGGTTTGGCACTACTCACTCTCAAAGTATAAGGTCAGGGATAAGTCTGCAAATAGTCAAACACACCATGAATTATTAAAAAATTTTGAATGATTTTAGTTACACAACTATGCTTATTCATGCAACCAAATTATGCTTGAAAAATGAAAGATAAATCTTGCTCAATTAACCATATAGCATGAGATGCTAGTGAAGCATATATACAATGCCACAATAAAAATAGAAAATGAATCATAAATTGTCTATAAAATTAAGGCATTAGATCATTCATTCATCGTATTCATGAGAAATTGATATTGAGAGTTTGTTATCATCATCAAGAGACCATTCCGCAATTAAGAGATCATACACCAACAATTAACTATGTTTTGGACAACAAATAGTTATGTGGTTGCGATGATAGATAAAGGAAATATTCAAACTTGCAATTGTTACTAAGGACAATGAAGACAACATAGTTGAATGTGGACTACTTACACATTTGTAACATTCAAATTTCATCCACATATCATCATGCAAGTTGCATGAAGGAAATTTGATAGTGGTACTAAGTGAACATTCTTTGATCAAAGTTCATACCCTCTCCTTAGCACTACCACTTTGCAAGACGAAGAAGAAATGTGAAATATATGTGCAACCAACGAAATAAGTTAGAAAGTTTGTTGAAACATATATAGGTGGTCATGTCATGCTTCATAAGGAGGTGTTGGCCCACTCCCCTTTTCAATAATTTGTCAACTTTTGAATTTGATTCCCTGTAAATGTGATCAAATGATCTGACCCTAAAGATTCTAATAAGCTCCATAATTTTCATCATCCTTTGATCCAATAAAGAAGTGTACAAGGAAGTATAACCTTTCACCCAATCTAAAACAACCTTTGAATCCCCTATGACTTGTAATTTTATATTTTTGAAGTGATGCAATTCAAAATGACTAACATAAACGACTAATTCATATTATTGTAGTTTTTGTTAGGTGGTCATACTTTTTGTCCTAGACTAAATTAGTCATGTATTTTAGTCATTTTTAGTAGTATTACTTATTAGCTAGTCGTATATTTTAACTGGTGACTAAAATAGTCGTTTATGTTAGTCGTTTTTAGTTGGGTCCCTTAATATTGCTAATTTTTTGTAGTATTTCACTTGGAAAAGTTGTGGTGACTAACAGTTTTAGTCACCTAGTCACTAATCTCACCATTTTCTACTAGTGAAGAGTTGAAGTGCTTGATGGTTTTATATACCACATAATTTTTTTTTATCAATATCAGGGTAATTTAGCTTGGATCCTTACATTCTTGTACTTCTCAATGATATTGGATGTTCATTTCCTTGACGATCCTTCTGTGTGAGAACTATAGTGATGAAGTAGTAAGAAATGAATGTGTAGAGAATGTTCTCTTTGTCAAAATAAATATTGTATAGGAGAAAAGATACTACAATGGATTCCTTAATTTTTTTAAAGGTTTCTTTCCCCTTTTGATCCCACTTGAAAATAACAATTTTTTAAATCATGTCTTGAAGTGGTTTCACAATATGAGAAAAATTAGATAAGTTTTCTAACAAAATTAATCTTTCCCAAAAAAGATTACATATCTATTTTACCATTAGGGTAAGGGATCTGTGTGGTTTCTTTAATGCACTCTAGGTCAATAGTGATCTCTCTCTTCACAATAATGCGTACCAAGAGATTTCGTTTAGATACTACAACAATACTCCTCTTGGGATTAAGCAAGATGCCATATTTGCGACAACACTTGAAACTCTTCTTGAGATGAAAGATATGATCTGAGTGCTACTTCAAAAACATTATTACATCATCCAAATATACAACCACACTGTGTCCTATTATTCCTCGTGAAGCAATTTCCATAACTTGTTGGAAATTAGCTTCAGTGTGACAACCTGAAAGGAATTCATCTAAATGTAAACATACCCGACTTTGTCCTGAATGTTATATTTAACCTATTTGGTTCAGATACTAAAACTTGGTTATATCACAAAAATTCATCAAGTATACAAAACATCTAAACCCGAGACCACCTAACGAATTTGTTCCATGGATGGGACAGGGTAGCAATCTTTCTCTTATGCGTGGTTACAATTTCAGAAGTCTACACATAATATTATTTGCCTTGAATTTTTTCGAACAAGGATGAGATTTGAAACCCAATTTGAATGTTTGACTTTGAAGATAATATTGGCATCCAATTGCTTCTTTAATTCATTTTATGTAACTCCTTATAAGGTTGGATGTATCTTCTGCAGCTTATTCTTAATATCCTCAGGCCATATTTTATAGGAATAATGTGTTGAATAATAAAAGTTCCAGAGGATTTAAGATCATAATATGAGTATAATAGGATTTAAGATCAACCTAGTTTCATCATCCAAAGGTTTATCATGTTCTTCTTCATCAGTAGTCGCATCCTTAAATGTGTCCAAGTTGGTGAGAAACTTCAATATTTGTTCATTATCATTGAAAACATGAAAGTTAGTCACATTATTGGGGATTATGAGTTTATAAACAATTTCAATAGAAAATCCATCTCTAAGAGGAGTAAATCGAGCTACTTATTTTTTTAAGGTGTCAACTGCAACATTATTAATTCTAGGAATTAAAATGATATTAAAATCTTTAAATGCATAAATGAGACGTTATGCTTCTTGTTGGTAGTCTTTTAGATGAGTTGATAAAAAATGGATTATATTACGCACCATCCTAGTGATTATTTTGGAATCACCAATTTCCTTGATGCATTCTATATTTAGATTAATGGCCTCTTTTAACCCTAAAATTAGTGCCTTGTATACCACGATGTTGCTTCTAAATTCGAACTCTAAGCAACAAGAAATGAGTGGTTCTTTCTTTTCAGTGTCCATTAGGATGTAGCCTACACCAACTCCATCCTAAATTTTAGATCCATCGTGGTATAGAGTCCAAATAATACTACTATTTGTCATATTATTCTTATCTACATTAATCCTATTTACATTTATAATACGATCTCCATTTACACTAGTTAGATGGCAAGGAAGGGGTTCTAACAATTTGTCTAGTAGTACTAGTGATGACTATGATATATAACAACCAATTTCTAACTCTAGAAATAAATTTTGCAATTTTTGCTAAGTGAAGTTGATTGGCTCATTGTGGCCTTCCAATTTAGTCATGGTGTACTTCATGTGTGGCTCACTATTGACTCTTATTTGATTATTCTTTCCTTTTTAATGGAGCCACACATGAGACCAATCCATAGCAAAGTAGCCTTCAAGTTTCTTAGACCAATCTCTACTCAGAAGAATGCCATAATATTTTCGTATGTCGACCACCACAATACACTACAATATCAGTGAATTGATGTACTCTTGAATCTAATGACAAACAAATGAGTATATTGTTGATTTCATTGACTATATGTACATCAGACCTATTCCGTTGTATGATTTTAGCATTAGTATTTTCTGGATTGGCATTGATATTTTTCCAAAGTGACAAAGGAATCATGGTAGTTGAAGCACCAAAATCTACTAAGAATTTATGCACATTATAATTAAAGATCTCAAATGTTAGCAAGAATAGTGGTGTTCATGATCGTGAATGGACTCCAATACTTGTTGCATTAATTATATCCTTGTCATGCTATATAACCTTAGTTTGAGCAACTAATGTTTTTTTCTTGGAATTGGAAGGTGTAGAACTTGATTTACTTGGTGGATCAGTTGGTGTGAAAGTTTGGATTATCAACTCTCTTTTCTCGAGAATTTGACCCATCTCATATATTGCAACATTCACTCAAGTTTTCTTCATATCCTCAACAATTTTACACTCCATTGCACCACCTCTATTCTTGTCTTTGGTTTTGTGGGTTGTAGATGTAGCTTGAGATGACTTATTAGATGCTTCAGGTGGATTATAATTTCCTTGAGTGTTTCCTAAGACACCTTTAGTTAGTTGACTTCTTGTGGATTCATAAGTCAAATATTAATTGTTGGCCTCTAGGGAAGTATTTGTCTTAACAAATTCATACCTATCTCCTGAGCATTATATTCAACTATCATCCCTTCACTTTATAGATTATGAGATTTGGATGCCTAGGTTGGTTGGGATTCTCCAAATGAAACTCTCTCACTATTTGAGTATTTTTTCCACCATCACATCCCACAATAACATTGTTGACCTACTTTTGGAATCATCATATGTTGGGGTGGGTTCTTGTTCATTTCCGTTTTTATTTTAATCTTCGTTTGATCGATCATAGAGCAACTTGTTAATCATAAGGGTCATAGAATTGATCCATTGTGGGAAAGTCTTCTCTGAATGGTTTACTTGATGGTATGAGAAAAATTTATCCATTCCAACCTATTCAACATTCATATTGACATTAGAGCTTTGAGTGGACTTGATTGAGGGATTGTTATTATGCCTAAAAAATCGTTTGAAATATTTGTTACTTGAAGAACTTTCCTTGAAACTCCTCTTCAAATATGATACTTTGTTGGTCAATTTTTTCATCATTTTAACCAAACTCTCTAGATCAATAGCTTATTTCTCAACAGGTTCATTCATGAATTTTTGAGGCTTTTTCCCCTTAGATTTTGAATATTCTTGAGTGTTGTGCACACCAATAGAGAGCATATATTTTTCAATTTCAAGTGCCACAATGAAATTTTCTTCCAACATACTTTTCTTGCTCTTTTCATAAACATTCCTATAATAGAATGTATGTTATGCTCTTTACTTGTGAGAAGATTCCTAAATACCAAGTATCTGTAGAAATATAACCTAGAACGTAGAGCAAAATGAGAAAAACAACAAGTATTTTATTATTCAGAGATGAAAGAATGTTCACTTGCCTCTTCGAGGGGGCAACCTCCAACAGAGTAGAGCTCGATTACAAAATAAGACACGACATTCCACAACGGGGAGTCTCTATCCTTTATATAGGACTCATACATACAATATCATGGGTCATTACCATGGTTCTCTCAATACCATCTATCTAATACCATGGCCTGTTTGTAACTAATTGTGGTCCCTTTCTTAAAGGCGAGTAAACCACTTACAATTATTAATATGAGCTTTACTGATTCTTTAACTAACTATAACTATGACTCGACCCTATTACATAAATAAAGGGGTTAGGGTTGGACCCTAAAATGCCCTCCCCCATAAAAAACAGCCTTTTCCTCAAGGCTGAAGCTGCGGAAACCACTGAAGAATAATGGTTGGCTCCCCAGTCAAATCTTCTGGAGAGGTGTCTTTCCACTTGGCGAGGACTTACTTGATTGTGCGGCCGCGTATATGTCATTCTCTCGTATCAAGGACCTGTTCAGGTTAGAGCCAGAGTGAACCTTCTTCATCCAATTCAGGTAGACTGGTTTGAATTCTGCAATTGTTCCCCACCACTTTCTTGAGGCATGATAAATGGAAGGGTAGATGGATTTTTGAAGTTGGTGGCAATGATAGCTTGTAGACGACAACTCCAATGCACTGAATTATTTGATAATGTCTGTAGAATTTTGGATCTAATTTTTGGCAGCCCTTTTCCATGAGTGATGTTTGCTTATATGGTTGCATTTGTAGGAATACCTGATCCCCTGCTTGAAATGTGCACTGTGAACAATGTTGGTCTTCCTATTGCTTCATGCGATTTTGAGTTGATGGAGATTATCTTTGAGACAGGCTAGCATGGCTGCATGGTTTTGTAGGAGTTGATCCACTGCTTGCACCTTAGAGCATCCAGGTATATAAGAAGTAGGTGAAGATGGGAGTTGACCATACACTACTTCATATGGAGTCATCTTGGTGGCTGCATGATAGTTAGTATTATACAACCATTCCACTAGAGGTAGCCACTGTACCCATTGATGTTTCTTTTGTGAAGTGAAGCGCCTTAGGTATGTATCCAAACATTTGTTGACTGCTTCAATTTGACCATCAGTTTGGGGATGATAGGAAGTACTTAGATGGAGTTGGGTGCCTTGTAGCTTGAAAAGTTCTTGCCAAAAGTTACTGGTGAAAGTTAGGTCATGATCATATACAATGGAAGTTGGCATGCCATGTAGTTTGAAGATCTCGTCCATGAAAGCTTGCGCCACCAAAGTGGGGGTAAATGTGTGGGACAGAGCACAAAAATGAGCATATTTAGAAAGTTTCTCCACAACTAGCACGATGAATGACGTGATGCCTAACTTCGAAAGACCAGTAATGAAATCCATAAAAACATCTATCTAGATTGAAGTAGGGATGGGAAATGGTTGTAAGCTGCCTGGTGACTTGACTGTTTCTCCTTTGTGGTGTTGACACACATGACATTCAGATATAAAAGTAAGAATGTCAGTTTTCATGCCTGTCCAAAAGAAAGAACAACGAGTGTGATCTTAAGTCTTCTAAAAGCCTACATGACCTGTAGTGGGAGATGAGTGAAACTCTACCAAAATTTGTGCTTTGAGGGTCGATGTCAGCGATATAATTGCTTTATCTTTGTAGAGAAGAATTTCATCCTTCCAAGAGTAGCCAACTGAGGAATGAGGATCTGCTCTCAAGTTATTAATGAGTTGGGAGAGAGAGGGATTTGAAACCCATTCCTTGCAGGTTTGTTCAATCCAATCTGGTATGGGAAGAGAGATTGATAGAAGGGTGCTTTCATCCTCAAATTGGCGTGATAAAGCATCTGCTACTACATTGTCATGCCCTTTCTTGTAAATTATCTCATAATCATATCCCAACATTTTGGCCAGCCATTTATTTTGCTGGGGCGAGGATAGACATTGCTCCAAAAAATATTTGAGGCTTTGATGGTCTATGTGGATTTGGAAACGTCGTCCCAATAAACATGGTCAGTAGGTATCTACTGCATGTAATATGGCCATCATCTCCTTCTCATAGGTAGATTGTCCCAAATGTTTCCCACTTAGTTGTTGGCTGGTGAAAGCCAAGGGTCGACCTTCCTGCATTAAGACAACACCAATACTAGTACCTGAGGCATCACATTCAATCACAAAATATTTTGTGAAGTCGGGCAGTGCCAATACCGGAGTGGAACACATGGGCTGTTTGAGAACCATAAACACCTGTTGTGCTGCATCAGTCTAGAGGAATGATTTTTCCTTGAGAATATTAGTGAGGGGTCTAGCAATGTGACCATAATTGTGGAAAAAATTGTGATAGTAGCTGGTGAGACCCAAGAATCCCCTCAAACTCTTCAAGGTTTTTGGTTGGGGCCAATCTTGCATTACCTGTATCTTTTTGGGATCCACCCAAATACCTTCACGACCCACAATGTGGCCCAGATACTTGACTTTTTCCATGCCAAAAGAGCACTTGGACAATTTGACAAATAATTTATGATTCCAGAGTAGCTCCAAGAGTAGGTCTACATGTTGAAGATGTTTTTCCTAGGTGAGACTGTAGATGAGAATGTCATCAAATAAAACAAGGACAAATTTTTGGAGATATGGTTTCAACAAGTGATTCATGAGGCTTTGAAAAGTGGATGGGGCATTACAAAGACCAAATGGCATGACCAAGAATTCATAATGGCCTTCATGAGTTCGGAAATCAATCTTGGGAATGTCTACTTCTTTCATGCATATTTGCTGATAGCCAAAGCGAAGATCTAGCTTAGTAAAGAATTCAGCATCATGTAATTCATCCAACAGATCATCAAAAACTAGGATAGGGAACTTGTCTTTGACCATGAGCTTGTTGAGGGCCCTGAAGTTTGGACACATGCACCATTCCCCATCTTTCTTGAGCACCATGACCATTGGTAACCAATAAGGACTCATGCTAGGCTGAATGACACCGGCTTGAGGGAGTTCCTTGATGAATTTTTCAATTTCATTCTTTTGGGCGAAAGGATATTGATATGGCCAGACATTCGGCGATTATGCCCCTGGGACCAAAGTGATGTTATGATCATGTTCCCCTCTAGAGGGTGGAAGCTCTTTAGGTTTGTCAAATACATGTAGTTTTTTATTCAAGACCTATTACACGTCAGGATGAATATGAAGAGTAGTGGGCTCGATGGCCTGGATGGAATTAAACTGGGCAATAACTCCATGATGGCCCTTTTTCAACAACCTTTCCATGCGATGAGAATTGATGATAGATGGAACACCTGCCTGGAGTCCACGGAGGATGCATGTGGTCATTCTGCTTAAAGCTCATATATAACTCCTGAAAGTCCATGGTGATTGGGCATAGTGTGCGAAGCCATCCAACACCCAAGAAAATGTCACAAACACCCATGTTAATTGTAAACATGTGGTTCCTTAGGTGGTAATCTCCCATTTGAAGTTTGATATTTTCACAACGGCCTTGACATTTCATTGTCCCCCCATTAGCAATCTGGACCTAGAAATTAGACACTGCCCTAAAAAAACAATGAACAGCTTCAGTGACTCGCTGATGGATAAAGTTATGAGTGTTGTCAATATCAATCAATACTACTATAGCCATGGTAAATGAACAAGAAAGGATATAAGAATGTGAATACAAACTGATATCAACTTCTCCAACTCAAAATATCACACTAGCAATTGCATTAGAAGAGCAAAGACTGTGTTTTTGGTGGCAGCAGTAGTGCCTTGACCTAAAATCATGGTCCCGAGGAGGGAGAAAGGAGATCAAGACCTACTGGTATCCTTTTTGGATCTTTTTCTATTACTGCAGCAAACTATCTAATCAACTTGAAGCAAGAACAACTATTCTAACGATCAAAAGCAACCTAATTTAAGAAAGCAAGATTAACCTACACAACAGAAATTATCTTATGAATGCAAGAAAAAGCATATAAGTACACAAAGGAGGTGTTGGGTAGCTTGGGTTGGGTCCTAACCCAAGAGCTTCAACCCTCTAGAAAAGATCAGTGCTGGTTCAAATCTGGGTTCATCTTCATTTATATAAAAATAGCAGTTACATCACAAAATTGTCTTCAAAAAGAGCTTGAAAATGAGTTGAGTACAATGTTGCACAAAAGTGCGAAAATATACTAAGAAGTGACTACATATAACTAAAAAAACTAAGGTGCTAAGCCTTCTTATTTATACAATTGAAGACTCCCAACAGTCCTCCTAAAATTAAGGAACTCAGCTTCCTAGAACTGAAGATAACAGCAGTCCTACTTGACTTGCTCGGCTGCCCCTTGGAATCATCAATGTTGGCCTTTGTACTCCAAGTTTCTGATGGATAATTTGAGGTAAGGGCTCATAAATGAAGGGGACACCCTCCTACAAATCCTCTCCCTTGTTCTTCCTCGAATTTGGCTTCCAAAGTCTCATTAAACCTTTGACTTTGTCTCAAAATTGACCAAAAATCTGCATAAAGCACACATTAGACTTCTTGGCATAATGACTAACCCAATTCACTCCATTAGCATAAATATTAAAAAATTGCAATAAACTAATGAGAATGGTGGATTAAGTTGAATTAAGATGCAAAATGAGCCCATATAATTACCCATTTCTAGGGCTCATCATCACCCCCCTACTAAAGGTGTTTCTCATCCTCTGAGCAACTAATCTATCTCTTCATTCTTGATGGCTCTAATGGATTCCCTGACATCCCATGCTTTTGATGTGATATCCTCCTCTTTATCATGGAATCTTTCCTTTCTATCCACCCCCTGTTTTCTTTCTTCTTCCTCTTTTTCCTTTTCTTTTGTCTTCTATGCCTCTGTTAGCTTTGCTTCCTCAAGCTCTGTTTTGGTTTTCTTTTCATGTTGTTTAGTTTCTTCCTTCTCTACTTTAGGCTTTTTATTTTCTGTTCTGGGTTTCCTCTTTTCTGCTCTGGTCTTTTTCTTGTCTGTTTCAAGTTCTTCCTTCTCATCTTCTGTTTTGATTTCCTCCTCTGTTTCAAGTTCCTCTTTCTCTATTTTGGTCTTTTCCTCTTTGCTCCAAGGGAGCCCAAGTGGAAGACTTGTGATTCTGCTAATAAATTATGGTGTAAGCTCTAGGGTCAGACCCCTGAAACCGATTGTAGCATGTGTTTTCGAATGGGGTCTTAAGGACATTAAAAATTCCTCAGTCACCTCCTCGTCATATCCATGAATTCTCTCAAAGAAAGACATCCATTTTGTCCTGGTGAATGGGGCCACCACCTCTGGGTGCTCATGCAATTTGTTGGAGCTGAAAGGCTCCTTTCTCATAAAACCTCCTGGCATGGTGTTTAGTGACTTCTGAAAATGCTCAGGTGAGGAAGAAGGCAACGACTTTCAGAACTGGAAACAGAGGAATAGATGATGTCTTTCTTTCTAAAACTAGAGAGGAAATTTCTCGTGTTCTTCATTTTTCACCACATCAATTTTTTCAATTTTTTCCCTCCCTTCAAACTGATTTCACCCCGAATTTACTTCTCGGCTTTCGGAGGAACTTCAATATTTTGACAGAAAAGAGAATATATAAAACAATGTTTTTTTTTTCACACAAAGTAAACAAACTTCCAAATTCATTTTTTCATAGGCTTGGTTTCTATGGTTGCATCCCTTTTCTTTACAGGAGAATATGGGAAAGGGAGAAAAACAAATTTTTGAGTGCCAGAGAAGAAAACTGAGAGACTGTATGGAATTCAGGAAAACACAGGCAGACTTTTGAGCTCTCTTTCCTTTCTTTTTTCAACCCAATACTTTGCTTCTAATCCACCACCTTGTATAGATATATCACATGAAAAGTGGGTTTCTGAGCCTACCCCTTTTCAAGCTCGAATATTACATAAAATCTCGAATTTTACTTTGTGGAGCTGCTCACTAGCCTTCCTGTAGAACTGTTACAGCTTCCTATAGAATGTCGATAGCAGAAAAATGACAGATAATGATGGTTTCGGGGCTATGGAGGTGGTATAGAGATTGTTGTAGCTGCAAGGATGACGATAAAATGGAAACAAAGGTGGTGAATGAGTTCGAGGTAGAGTACTTGTGTTTTCTGTGAGATATTTCTGCTGATGCTGAGCTGGCAAAAATGTTCATTAGCATTATTTGGACTATTGGTCCCTACTGCAGTGCCATCATGAGACTTTATGCTTTCTGCCTGTAATCACTTTCCATTATTTGTGCTAGAGTTCAAAACATCTACCACTACCTTATTTTTAGATTTCTTGTGAGTTGACTTGGCATGTGTACTGTATGATTTCTGACTTAGTGCTGTAGAACTGGATGAGGTGTTGTCTGAACTAGACGAGGGTGGCCAGTTAGCTAGCCACCGATCTCATTTAATCACAACCATCTCACTGTACATGCAGTTTTTAAATTACATTCATGCCATAGAGGAACGGGTTTAGTCACTTACGTAGAAGTCGAATGCATTTGCTATGAGGTGTTGTAGCCTTTCCTTCTATTGCATGCCTTTGTTTCTATGGATGCATGCTTGTCTGGTTGCTGGTATATGGCTGTGCTTTGTGCAGGTTCCTTTCTGGTTGGATTTGATCTTCAGGAGTCTTCTTCAACCTTCAGATTTTCACCCTCATGCTTCTTATGCTAGATTTTTGCAAGACAGTGACTTGTTTTGTCCATAGCTCCCCAACGGTAGACTGGGTTGACCTGAAATTTTTTTGAGCATGTTTCCATCGTCATTATGCACCTCCCATAGAAAAATTGTGGTCAATGGATGCACGGATTTCAAGAACAACTGAAAATGGCTGAAGGTGATGGAGGTCAATTTCTTGGAAACTGTGAATAGAATTGGCTGAAATTGCTTGGGTAGGTTACTATCACCCATATGCATCTCCCCATGAAACAGGTTTTTAAATGGATGCACGGGTATGGAGAATATGCAAAAATGGATGAAGGTGATGGAGGCTGATTTCTTGGAAACCGTGCACTGGAATTGGCTGAAATTGCTTGGGAATGTTGTCGTCATCCCTATACAACTCCCCATGAAACATTTTTTTAAATGGATGCATGGTTTTCAACTTAGGGAGAAAACAAATTTCTGCTCTATGTATTTTTGTATCAAAGCATTCTACAGTTTTCTAGACAGTAAGAAAAGATGAGCTTGGGCTGTAATCCAGACTTGGAAATGATGGAAGAGAGTTTTGAAGCTTGCAGGGGGATTTATAAACCCTTTATGACACTTCCATGTTCCCCAAACTACTTTTAAAATCCATTTCTAGCTCTCTATAATTTCTACAGGAGCCTCCTGTAGAAAACACAGTTTTTAGAAAAGAAGCATAGTGAGGTGCAAAGAATGCCAAGAATGATGGAGAAGGGTGAGGGAAGGTAGGATAGGTGCTTTTATTGATTTCAGAGCTTTCTTGGCACCTGCTGTTGCTTCCTGAAGTTCTCCTGCAAACCTGCAATACAATTGGAAATTCATTTTTCTTTTTCTTTTTCTCTTTTTTCTTTGGAAACAACTAGGGCGCCTCAAGGAGGCTTTCACCCTAATTGCCTGCCCTCGGCACCTCCAAGGAGGTTTTCACGTAGGGATCTTATTCTCTTTTTCTTTTCTAATATTTCCAACCCATTGACCACCTCATGGAGGTTTTCAATCAATGGGCCAATCTGAGGCACCTCCGAGGAGGTTTTCACGTTAGATTTTTATTTTTCTCTTATTTTTCATTTTTTTCTTTTTCTTTTTCTCTTTTTTTTCTCTACACTACCCTATTTGAAAAAGAAAAATCATTTTCAAGTATAAGAATACTTCCAATGGATCCATGTGAAAATCAAGATGAGAGACAAAATGATGTGGAGGCTTGAAATGCATGCTTTGACAGGTATCCAGATTTCAGAGACCAAATGATTTGACTTTGAAGGGATCAAGCATAGTTGAGGAAGAGAGTGATGTTGCACCTTAGTGACCATCTAGAACCATATCTCAATATGGTTGTAATTTCCTTGACCTTTCTGTTAATCTGGATCATTCTTCATGTCTTCTTCTACCATGACCTTCATATCTTCCTCTTTTTGTTGATTCTTCTCTTGAATACATGGAGGATTTCATGGTAACCATGAAGGAGCTCTCTCAATCTCTGATTTTGTTGTCTTCTCTTTATCAAGTGTAGCCAATGGTTCTTTGACCTTCTATTTTGCATCTTCTTCTGCTGGATGTGTTCCTTCAATGATATCAATATAATATCTTTTTTTCAATACTCTTCCTGAGCTATGGTGAATATCATTGAGCTCAAGAGGAGTTGTTTGGAAGTGTTATACCTCAGCTTTGCAATTGGGTTGAGCTACTCTAATGTGCAAGTTCGGAAATGGTGGTTCCCCACTATATACTTGCTGGGCCTATCTGTTATTCGGGTTCGGGTTCGGTTGAGTAGTTATTTGGGGTTTCCTTGGTGGAGGAGGAGGCAATGGTTGCGGTTGAGTAGGTGGTGGAGGCAAAGGAGTGGGAGTAGAGTTGTACTGGAGCCTTCACCCTTGATGAGGTGCATTCCACTGAGGTTGTGGCTAAGCATTGGGGTGAAATGGATGAGTAGTTTGTTAAGCATGATATTGAGGAGGATATGACCAAGGAGGGGGTGTGGACCAGGGAAGATGGGCATGCGGACCCCAAGAAGGTATGAATGTTACTTGATTGGGGTTGCAATAGGTCTGAGATGTCCCTTGCATTCCCTACTGGTAAGGTCTAGGTCCATGTGGCCTCCTTTGGTTCATGAAATAGAATGGTTCAGTGGCTCTTTCAGCCCCTTGGTACATAGCTTTAAATCCGGGTAAGGAAGGGCACTAATTTGTAGGACAGTCTTATTCACAGACAAAACACACTTCTATGGAGTGCAATGGACATTCGCTCCTAGGATGATTTCTAGTGCACCTAGGACAAAAGATGGCCAAAGCCCTCTCGGATTCCTCTTGTTTTCTTTTGATATGCATGGCAAGAATCTTCCGCATCTCACTCTTGAAATCTTCCAGCCGATTGTTAAATTCACTTTTAAGAGATGAGTTGGAAGAAAGGGTACTACTCCCAACATTTTTGTTTTCAGCCGTTGGCTCCAGAGGAATGTTTTCTTCTTCTTCTTCCCCTATAGGTTCTTCAAATATGTCTGGTTGTTACCTAAGGGTGTTTTTTTATTGCAGCCAGCGAAGAAGAGAGAAGGTCGGCTGTGTGAAGCAATGGGGGTGTTGTGCAAACATTTTTCTGAATTATCTGTACTCCTACAAGGCATGAAAGGAAATCTTTTTGGTTGATTTTTTTTCTTGTACCTGCAAAACTGAAATTGATTGAACAACAAATTGCAACTAGCTGAAATGAAATTGCAGAATTGAAATGAAATAAGGAGATGACTAATCTACATTTGCTGAAATGGAAATTGTAGAATTGAAATGAAAGCAAGAAATGCCTAATTTATGATTGCTGAAATGAAATTGCAGAATTGAAATGAAAAGAGGAAATGTCTAATTTACGCTTGCTGAAATGAAATTGCAGAATTAAAATGGAAGCAATAAATGACTAATTTATGCTTGCTAAAATGAAATTGTAGAATTGAAATGAAAGCGGGAAATGTCTAATCTATGCTTGTTGAAATGAAAATTGCAGAATTTGAAATGAAATAAACTGCTTAGCAGAATGTTGCAGTAAAAAATAGAAGAAAGCAGTAATCACAAAGTACTCTGACGCTTCCTCGACAATGGTGCCAAAAAGAGCGGTGAGCTCCAGTATTGCAGCAATAATGCTGCAACTCTTGGGGCTTCCTTCTTTACTTTTATCAACCCGGTAGTTCGTAACAAACTTGGAAGTGACGGTGTTGTATGCACAAGTACTAGCTCTTACTGCAGGTTGTCACTTGATTAGTTGGCGCAAGTTCGCTAGGAGCTTAAGCCAACTTCTATGAGTTCTCAGAAGAAGCTTTAACTGTGATGAAAGGAAACTAACTCTATAGGGGCTATTCTACTTGCAGAAAGCGAAGGAAAACTGAAATGAAATGCAAACCCTAGCAAACCATATAAAACCCTAATTTTGCAAGAAAGGAGATGGAAACTACTAAAATGGTTGCCATTGACTACTAAAATGGAAAATTTCATTTATTCAAGCTACGTCTAAAGAGAAATGAGAAGAAATCATCGTTTTGTGCTTTCGAGTATTTCTATGTGAAATTATTATGCTTTTGATTTAACTGGTTGTGACTGTGCAGGGGGTGATGGAAGAAGAAGATGGAGTTGGATTTTGCAGATGGTGAGGATGGAGTGGAGACGTCCTAAGAAATCCCTAGTACCCTTCTAGAGACTTCCATTGTGATCAGACTTCGAAAAATCACTAGCATGAACTTCTACAGGAGGCTGTAGGGGATCTACAAGAGGAGGCCGAAAGTGGTTTTTGGAGGTTTGAAGGTGGAAAAATGATGGGAAAATGGAAATTATGGCTAGATGGAGGTGTTTAGGGGTCTAGGACTCTGTCAATGAAGATCAAGAATGAAGGAAATGGTTGGATTTGTTCAAAGGTCAAGAAAGCAACTTTGTGAAAAAACGCAAAAATTAGGGCATATTTGCGAAATGAGGCGAATGAGTGGGGAAATCTTGAGAGATGAATTGGTACAGGATGTGCTATTGATGAATGATAAGTTGGAGTGTTCTACAAGTGAGTTTCACACCTACTTTTCAAAACTGACCCAAGCAAGAACTGAAAAACAGTGTTTTGTCTATTTTGACCTAAAATCTGACCTAAAACAAGAGAAATGTTGAACAGAACTTTATGGATAGAAAATTATGTGAAAAAGACATGGTAAATGAATAAGAAAGGATCTAATCATGTGAATCCAAACTGATATCAACTTATCCAACTCAAAATATCACACTAGCAATTGCATTGGAAGAGCAAAGACTGTGTTTTTGGTGGCAGTAGTAGTGCCTTGAGCTCAAAGCATGGTCTCAAGGAGGGATAAAGGAGATCAAAAATTTATATTAGCCTTCTTGGATCTTTTTCTATTACTGTAGCAAACTATCTAATCAACTTGAAGCAAGAACAACTATTCTAACCATCAAAAGCAACCTAATTTAACAAAGTAAGATTAACCTACACAACAGAAATTATCTTATGAATGCAAGCAAAAGTATATAAGTACACAAAGGAGGTGCTAGGTAGCTTGGTTTGCGCCCTAACCCAACAGCTTCAACCCTCTAGAAAAGATCAATGCTGGTTCAAAGCTAGGTTCATCTTCATTTATCAAAAAATAACAGTTACATCAAAAACTTGTCTTCAAAAAGAGCTTGAAAATGAGTTGAGTACAATGTTGCCAAAAAGGGCAAAAATATACTAAGAAATGGCTACCATCTAACTAAAAATATTGAGGCGCTAAGCCTTCTTAATTATACAAATGGAGACTCCCAACAGTCCTCCTAAAATTAAGGAACTCGGCTTCCTAGAACTGAAGATAACAACAGTCCTACTTGACTTGATCGGCTGCCCCTTGGAATCATCAATGTGGGCCTTTGTACTCTGAGTTTCTAGGCTCATAAAGGGGAAACCATCCTACAAATCCTCTCCCTTGTTCTTCCTCGAATTTGGCTGCCAAATGCTCATTAAACCTTTGATTTTGTCTCAAAATTGACCAAAAGTCTACATAAAGCACACATTAGACTTCTTGGCATAATGACTAACCCAATTCACTCCATTAGCATAAATATAATAAAAAACATGCAATAAACTAATGAGAATGGTGTATTAAGTTGAATTAAGAGGCAAAATGAGCCCATATAATTACCCATTTCTGGCGCTCATCACCATTTATGTTGGAGACACCTTTTGAACCCTAAGTGTTTGGGTAGGGACTTGAGCCTAGGTGGGCATCCCTTAGCTATGAAATTTGGATGAGGAGACTAGGTAGCTAAAGCAAGTTCCACTTTGATAGCCTTGTCGCAAGCATCAATCCATGTAGGAGGGTGGTGCATCCAGACTTGTGCTTGGATGGATTCTTTGAAGCCACTTATAAAACATTCCAAGTAGAATTCATCTCGTAGACTGTCTGTGCAGAAGGCCAATGTCTCAAAGGCTGCAATGTATTCTTTTACTGTGCCTATCAATTAGAGCTTAGTAAGACAACCCAAAAAATTAGATTCTTTGTCAAAGTGGTTACAAAGAGATTTTGTGGACACCTGCCAAGTTATGTTCTCGGGATAGCATTTCTGATGTCAATTCCACCATTGCCATCTCTCTTGGTCCAAGTAAAGGGCTCCCACATATAATTTAGTTTGATCATCTTGGGTATCATTCAAAATGAAATATTGTTCAATTTGTACTACCCATACTATCGGATTAGAACCATGAAATTTATACATGTCCAGCTTGGGTGGCCGAGGGTGGGAATGTTGGTGATTTCCATGGAAGTGAATATGATGGCTAGATTCTCCTTCCATGTCTTCGTCAATACCATGTGCCTCCCTATGCAACCCCGATGTGCTCAATTTGAATTGGTCCATGAATTTCTGTATCTATTCTATTAGGCCCTGGAGTGTATCCAACTTGTGTTCAAGGCGCTCGATCTTCTCGTTGGCCATGACTTGAGCTCTGGTTTCGACCATACACAAATCTTGGTCACTTGTCGTCACTTTGAAAAAATTGGGGACCACCTGAAAATTGAAGCTGACAAGTGAATGGTACCACTTCGATCAACTCGTCATCCTAATTCTTATGGGATAAGTCTCTTATAAGCGTCCCAGGAAAGCCCAGATTTTTTGTTTTTATTTTTTATTTTTTACTCTTAATAGAGTTTTACTCCCCGCTTATCAATACTGTAGTGGCCAAATTCCAGAGAACGTGATCCTACCTAATGTCCTGCGAGAATCGCCCCAGGCTATATGAGCCACAAGCCTCACTACCTAAATGGTCAGATCTACCTGCGAAACCCAAAACTATTGAATGTGAGTTAGACTGCGATAGCGACAGAACGCCAACTACTAGATACTATGGTGGTAGAACCTCAATTGGTGGATTTGATTGTTACTGCACCGACAGAACCCCAACTGCTAAATCTAATCTATCAAATAAGATAATCGGCAATATTCAGAGAGTCAAGGGAACTATGGTCTCAAAGGAGTGTCAGGTGCTACATATCGCAATATACATAAGGGTCCAACAATAGTACTTGGCCCAATCTTCCAGGGCACTAACTAAGGAGGATCAACTATACCCTTAGCCGTACTACCAGACTACCCTAACGTATGCCCGAGTAATCTCCCTGATTGTTGTTCTTGGTGTAGCGTAGCAGCAAGACGGTTGACGGTTTAGCTAAGGTGAGGTTTCAGGTGAGCCTAGGGGGCTTCCGATATACCCAGAGGGTACATGGAAGGTAGTTCATGCGCAGTTCTGTGTAATGCACTACTCCTCAAAGGGGTACCCACAGGGGTTACAAGGGATTCCAACACGTGCGACCACCTATTGTATTTCCTGCATGCATTCCTCCCCCAAATCCGTAGGCTTATGCACTCAATGACATATCCTGTGGTTTAAAGACATCAAAACATGTCTCTAGCCTAAAAAAAATTCTGCAAAAAATGGAGGTACCACCGGCCCTGGAAAGCGCTCTGATACCAATTGTTATGCTCTTGAATTGCGAGAAGATTCTAGAATACCAAATATGCGTAGAAATACAACCCAGAACACTAAACAAAATGAGAAAAACAACAAGTATTTTATTATTTAGAGATGAAAGCAAGGTTCACTTGCCTCTTTGAGGGGGCAACCTCCAGCATAGTAGAGCTCAATTACAAAACAAGACAAGACATTCCACAATGGGGAGTCTCTATCCTTTATATAGGATTCATACATACAATACCATGGTTCTCTCAATACCATCTTTCTAATACCATGTCGCATTTATAACTAACTGTGGTCCCTTTCTTAAATGCGGCTTAGCCACTTACAATTATTAATACGGGCTTTATTGACTCTTCAACTAACTATAACTATGACTTAACCCAATTACATAAATAAAGGGGTTAGTTTTGGACCCTAACAATGTAGGGTTGAAGTATAATATTCAATTTCCAACAAATACTACAATGATACTTCGATAAGGAATTTATAAAGTATTGTAGTGAAGCAGTAGTTGAAATGTTTGACTTTCTCTTTCTTCTCCATCTTTAAAGTGCTTAAAATTATCAACAACATAGACAAAAGTTTTTCTTGTATTTTTCCATGTAAGACTTCTTAAATTTCTCTGAATTTTTAATGAAACTTGTCGAAAGACAATGGAATCATGTGGAAGATTTATTTTAAAAAGTAAATGAATAATTTACATGCCACATCCTCATGTGTAACATTCATCAATATTAAGGCAATATAGAAATTTTTAATATGGTCTTCCATAGAGGTATACTTATTTGGGTCAAATTCTGGGACTAACTTTTTGAGATGTTGGGGAAAGTCATATAAGAAACCTTGAACGTTCAAACCCCCTTGGGCCATCCATTCCAATTGATTTATGGCCATAATATTTTCTAGTGGTTTTTCTTTGCTTTCATAATTAGTATGAATGTCTTCATCTTCTAGTTATTCACCAATTGGTGACTCTTTGTCTTCTTCATTAGAAGGTCCAAACAAATGAGGCCTTTAAATATATTCTAGAAAATCAACCAATGAAACATCAACCAAACCTTCAAATGGACCAAGTAGTACACCACTATTGGTTGCTTTTCTTCTACTTACACTCTTATGAGAAAAAAGACCAAGGACATGAAGTATTCCAAGTTTTTTCACGTAATCTTGGGTGAATGCTCTAAGAGATTTTAAATCCTCTTGCGTGATCTTCTACAACTTCCTAGGACTTTTTGGAGCAGGTTAAATTTTGGGATAAGGTTCTATGAATGGCTTGAGCATAGGTTGAGGGGAAGTAGATTGATTTTTTTCTTATCTATATGTTTGATAATGATAAGAGTGAGGAAATATACCATCCATACAATGGTGGACCACATCTAGTGCAAAAAACTATTTACAGGGTGAAATTCATGGCCAACAGCTATGGGATCTCCCTGGTATAAAGTCCCAACTAGACCTTACACCATTTGGAATAGGAGTCCCATGTAGTATGTGGGCCTGACTACCACCATGTTTGTTCGATAATTGGATTTACATGGAGTGAGAGAGACAAAGTAAATCTTGATTAGAATTTTGGTATATTGTAAGTTTGAAATAAATAACACTTGTGAAAGTATAAATTAGAAAATAATCTGAAAGAAGGAGTGAGTTTCTAATTAATGGAATAGCTCATTAATTTTAAACACATAAACAACAATCACATATCATTAAATCACCACAAGAATAGTCTTAGGATGTTCAATAACATGTGAATGAAATGTTTTCTGTGGCCCAAAAGAGCTTCTCAAAATTAAGATGAAATATCCAATGCACCATTACACAAAGCATCCATGAAATCCAATAGTGGAAATGTAGAATTGTCACTTTATCTTCAAAAGGAATGTACAAGATTTCCTTTTCCAAGGTTCTCAAAGGAGTCCAAAATTGAGCGTCGTTTGTAATAATCCATGAGGGTATATTTAGACAAAGTGGGTGACTCTTCACCTCCTATGACCTTTTAACATCCCTCATGGCTTTTCAGTTTTCTCCATATTCTAACTTATCTTTCATTTTAATTATAACTTTATTCACATATTACATGAAAAGAAAAATAATAAAAATAATTCCCTTCATGGTACCAATATGATAATGGCTAAGGGTGATTCTTCAACTTGTAGCTCTTAAGTTAGTGAGTGTGCCACACTTTTTAGTCAGTCACAATGGATCTATTTTTGTTGGATATCAACGTTTTCAATCTGATTTCACATTCAAGCACATCAAGTATCATTTTTCTAATATCTCTTTGTTCTTGTTTGGAAAGTGTAAAGATCATTGTGTACAATTTCAAGGGTTATGCCACATATTTTGCAATGGTCGCTCTTGTATGTTTCAGGGTCTTTTGAAAAACAACTTGATTTCTTACATCCGTCATCTCCTAAAGTTATTTATATATTTTCTTCTCTTGTATTACTATTCCTTGTGCTCTGATGGAATCTATTTTGTGAGACCTGATAAGGGATTCTAATGTGCTATGAAGCTACTGATAGATACTCAATTTCCTAGTCACATCTCTTCCCAACTTCTCTTGGGATTGCATAGATATCCTAACTTCTACTTTGTCTCATTCCTTACCCATTCTTTCCTTTCTAGATAAGTCAACTGGTGCATCAGGATACTTTGTGCCCTATTCATGCATGAGGTCTATTGCAATCGAGGCTTCTTTTAATAATGCACCTTTTCCCTTGAGCTCATTTTCGACATCCATTAACAAGGAAGTTGATTTCTGAGAAATAATCATCTCCTTATATAGTTATTTCATGATCTCTTCTAGAACTCTTGTCTCTTCTAATTCAGCTATCTAGGAATCCTCCACATGTGAAATTGAGGTTGTCAATACTTGGATTTATGTGTGGAGCCTTTCATTCTCTTGTTGTGAATTAGCCAAATGCTTTTCTACTTCTTTTACATTCTTTACAATATGTTCAATGTTCTTCTAGGTTGTAGAAGAGAATGTAGATCCCATAGATATAGCCATAGGATTCTTCATAGTATATACCATTATATCTCTTATTGTCGTCACTGAGATCAGTTTGGCTAGTTCTCCTGTTAATAATTTGTGCCTTTCTTGAACAAAATTGTTTGAGACACTGTTAAATTTGAAACTTGAAAGGTCTAGCACTCGATCTTCCTATTCAACCAAGAGGCCCATCTCTCTAAGTGGTAGATGTCCTCCAGTGAGTGACGTAGGAGTTTCACCATCCGTGGGAGGAAATGTGGCTTCTCCCTCATCCTCAACTTGCTCCTTTTCTCTAAGTTCTTCATGGATTCATTCTTTTGCAAGTATGTTTTCTCAATGGTTCTTTGTTGCTTCCTCTTTCCTTCTATTTTATTCTTCTTGTTTTCTCTTGGCTTATTCCTATATTTTATTCTCTTATTCATTTTTATTTTCTTCATATTTATTCTTATGTTCTACCTCCTATATTAGCCCTCCTATTTTTGTTTCCTATTTTTCTCCTCTTCTTGTTTCTTACATTCTTGTTCAACTTTCAAAGTTGTATGCCTTTATTTATTTGTCACTTGTTTATCCTTCTACAGATCTTTATTCTCATTGGATTTCTTTTCTTGTAGAGGATTCTTTGTTTGTAGGTTTAGGATTGCTCAAGGGATGAGAGCTACCAATTTCCTTGCTTACATCCATAACCTTTGCATCATTGTAAAAATTATTTACCTTACATTCTTCCTCATCAATGGTTGGGGAATATGGTCATCTATAATTTATTTGTTTATAGTGTATTGCAATGATACCCTTGGAATCATATCTATGGAATCTTATTTCACTGGACTTAAAGTTTTCTAGATCACTAGCTTCCACCTCTACTTCTCTAAAACTTCAAAAATAATATGTGCCTACATATATTGGAAAAGTAGGCTAGGGTGCCTTATTTACATGTAATAACATGCTCATAAGTTATGTTGTGATTTGGTACGCAACTTCCTACAAGACTATTTTATCTTTAAAAGACATGGGAAGCTGGTGAGGAGGCTTGCAAGCTCTAAATACCCTGATATAAATTGAAAATGTGGGTGTGAACCAATTCTTCATATATTGTAATGTTGCCCTATCTCTATCTGATATACATGGAGATTATGTGTGAAAGTGTATGTGATATATGGGTGAAATAAAATTCTCATCAATTTGATGATACATTCCCCTATAGTCAATGTCCTGTAGAATCCTACAATAGATGTGAATAGGTTTTATGTTTGGAGAAAAGATCTACCTCCTTCCTAATGACTCAAATTGACACCTTATACATATGGCATCCAAGAGATATGATTCCATGTAAATTTAGGTTGGTGTGCCTATGGTGGCTTATGGGGTCCTTTTACATTTTCCATGATAGGGGTTTCTATAATATCTTCCCAATTAAATATACTCCCATCTTGATTATATGTGTACACCATTGGTACTTGATTCTCTTCAAATAGTTATACATGTTTCCTAACATACAATCTACAACACATTGTTGCTACTATCTGATATGCCTTTTTGAGTAACTTGGTCTTATATATCTCATCAGATCCGTATTAAAACTTACAAGGATCTTGCCACTATGTCTTAATGATATATTTTTCAGCCAGAGGAAAATAACAAAACCAATTAGCTATAAGGAAAGAATAGTAGCTTGGTGGCTTGTAATATTCAGTCATATAATGATATATGTGCGCTACTACATTTATACCATGGATTTCCCATAAAATCATGTCTTTTGCATCTATGCACTTGATTCTCCATTGAATAGTTTTTTCTCATGGTAGGACGATAAAGTGTGATCCTAATTTGTGGAGCCAAGATTTATTGAAATTATGATACACTTCCCTATCCTCTTCATCTCCATGCACCTCCTTTCGAGAAAATGATTGATAGATACCAAACCAATTCATTGGTATTGATTTTCCACATGGAAAGTTGCATCTACATATATGGGAACTGATATTATAGAACTTTCCATTGCCCCTTCTTCACTACTTTCTACAGTCTCCTTGCCTTCTCTTTCCTTCATTGGAAGATCCATATATCCCATTGATGATGATATGTTGAGGAAATCCTAGTCTACGATACCTTTCATCTCTAAAATATTCATGATAACCAACAATTTTAGGAAAAAAAAATCAATTTAATGTGTTTCACAAACTATATTAGGTTGGTGTGTTATTTAACTAATAGGATCTTTGTTTAATAGATCAATGGATTGTTGTGCATGTTATAGATGGAGGCTATGTTGAGGAGGAAATGTGCTACAATGGTGTGACAAGAGATAATAGCACAAGGAGATAACGTGGGTCACCATAAATATATTGTGTTATTGAACAAAGAAAAGGGGAATCTAGAGGTTGATCTCATGCCATAGTGCATAAATAAGAGGAATAATGCACCTTAGGACATAGGGAAGAGTATTGATGATGAAAAAATCACAGTAGAATTTTGTTTGGGAGCGTTGTTACATAAGGAGAGGGTAGATATCTAATGGGAAATATTGTGACACTACACAAAGGATTGTGAGGGGATTAAACTAAGCTCGACATTGTTGCATAAGATTCTAGTAGAGGGGTCCATTGTGCGAAGAGTGGCCTCATTATGTTCTATGAGATCACGGAAGAGGGAAAATGACTAAGAGTGGAGCAATATAGGATTAAAGGGAAAAGGAAAGTGTGAAGAAGATGAAGAGGTTAATTGATAAGGTTTTATAAAAATGTAAGGGAATATGGAAGATCAATAGATGGGAAGTCAAGACGTTACGTGAATAACAAATGACAAAAATATGAAATGACACATGAACGCATGGGGACCTACTTGATAGCTAACATGCTAGTTTGACTCCTAGAAGCAGTGGGATCTCCAATAGTAGAGCATGAATGACTATTCCTTTTTTCAATGACAAGATGAAGGCTTCGCTGGTAAGAGAGTGTTGGATTGATGGCATTGTTAGGATGGCTAGTGGTTATCAGTGTGTTGGCATTGATGTCAATTTGATGACTACGGTGGATTGGGGGGTCAAATTCTTGGCATCATCCTTTAGGTCACAAGTAGGCTCACTAATAAATCAGACCCTCTCCATTGGAAAGTACTCTGAAAGAGTTTTGCAATGGTATGAACAAGTCAAGGAAAGGCCATCAGGATCAAAAGTTATTAACTACTGAAGTTTGTCCAAAACAGGTTAGAATATTGAGGTACGATAGCTTATAGGAACCTCCTGCTAGAGGTTGCCGAAATATCGGGACCCAATATTGGAGGATGGGTAGGAAATCATTTCTGTAGGGACAAGTTTCAGAATCCAAAATATCAGTGGACAATAGATCGAAGATTGGGATTTCAAAACTCTAATGAAATTCCCTCTGAAGAATGCTCTGATCTAATAAGACAGTCCTGGTATTGGAATCTCTAAACTTCTTAACAAATGAATTCTTTAAAGGATTCGATAGTGTTAAGTGTTGAGAAATGGAGAGAAGTGAAATACACAGGATTTAATAAAAAAAATAAAGACTATTGGACCCCTTTCTCTCTCCTCCATGTGGACACATGATAGCGGTTTATTGGCCCTAAGGGGCTAAGGTGGAAGATGATGTAATCATGACATGGCGATACGGTGAGACACGTAGTAAAAAGATTAGGCATTTCGGGTGGCCTAGTTGGCCAAATCCAGGTGACACATGTCACCACAAAGGAGGCACCATGTGGAGTGATGATGTCAGTTCAATGTCACTTGGAGGTCGAGGAATTCATAACTCCTATGTAAATTCCCTATGAGAAGATTTCCAATGAAAGGGGTTCTGATGAGACTATAACATGGTCATGAAGCCCAGAGAAGGAATGGCGAAGAGGACTTAACAATAGAAGATAGGCCCCCAGTAGGAGCATAAGGCCTTATCACATAAAAGATAAGACATTGGTTAAATCACCTAGTCCCATGGAGGAAAAATAGGAAAGTGCCAAGCAAAAGGAGCTCAAAACTTCATGACCTCATAACATCATTTGAATAAAATTTATGAGATATGGTAGCTTCGATGTTGCTGCACCTAAAGGCTATACCTCTGGTCACAACTATTGGTCCCATGGAGGACAAATGATAAAGGCTGAGAAAAAGGGGCTAAAGGAAAATCATTTGCTCACAATTTCATAAGGTTTGTTTAATAAAAGTTACAATATGCAGGACCTCTGATATACCACCACAATGAAGTATGAAGTCACTGGTCACAAGCAACGATCCTATAGATGAAATTCAATAAGGAGCTAAAGCAAGAAGGCAATAAAGGCCAATTGGAAGCTCAGAATTTCCATTAAGAAAAATATGAGAGAGTATTGTTGAAGGTGTTGATTGGTGTGGAGTCAGTGGGACTGTGTTAAGTGGTGAGCTGAAGTGAAGAGATACTGAGAGCTTGTTGAAGAGAAGGATGAGGGATGCAAATTGGCTATTGTGAGAACTGGTCAGACTGCAGTTGTCCAAGATCAAAGGAGTCTTGGAACATTAGAAGTTGATTTAGCAGCCAACCAAAGTGGTATATTTCTATGTATGTAAATGCCTTTGTTTTCTATTTAATAAAAGTTACGATATGTAGGGGCTTTGATATAACACCATGATGGAGTATGAAGCCGCTGGCTACAGGCATTGGTCTTATAAAGGAAATGCAATAAGGGGCTAAAGCAAGAAGGGGGTAAAGACCAATCGAAAGCTCTGAATTTCAGAAGGTCGTTTTAATAAAAGTTACGATGAGTAGGAGGTACGATACAACACAATTGTATTTTAATCACTTGGTCATAGGTAATGGTCCGATGGTCATAATTTCAATAAGGTTCTAGGCTTGGAGGAGTGAAAGTTCCATCGGGACCTTGAGATTTCATAACCATGTATTAATAAAAGGTTTTGATATGTAAGAGCTCTGATATAACATTTAAGTGCATTACAGGATTGGATGAGTCAGTAGCTAAGAGAATTAAAGAAGGTTGATCGCTAGAGTTATTGTGACTTCAAAAGTTTGTTGAGATAAAGATAGAGGTCGTCTACTATTTCCTATCCATGTGTTATAGTCTTAAATGAGGAACATGGAAGCCATTATCAAAGTACTAGCAAGCTCTATTAAGCCTTGAATAAGCATGGAAGTCACAATAGAATGGGAAAGCTAACTAATATTAACTTATCTATACAGAGGATTTCTCAGGGAGCAAGTGAAGAACTTCGAAGCCCATCCTTATGTTTAAATGCCATGACAAAATTCACCCATTCAATACAACAACAACATTGAGGAGCCATACATACATACACTTGGATAGTGATGGAAACTTGTGACAAAGATAGTGTCCAATAGTGTGTAGGAGAGGATAAAAACCACTGATTTCCATTAAGAAAAATATGAGAGAATATTGTTGAAGGTGCTGATTGGTGTGGAGTTAGTGGGACTGTGTTAAGTGGTGAGCTGAAGTGAAGAGATACTGAGAGCTTGTTGAAGAGAAGGATGAGGGATGCGAATTGGCTATTGTGAGAACTGGACAAAGTGCAGTTGTCCAAGATCAAAGGAGTCTTGGAACATTATAATACCAAGAGTAGAAGTTGATTTAGCAGCCAACCAAAGTGGTATATTTCTATGTATGTAAATTCCATTGTTTTCAATTTGAGAACAGTGGCATGAAGAGGTTGGTGGCTCTTAGAAATTAGGTGCTTCCTATCCTAAGGGTGTCAGTTCCTCCTATGAGTGCGTTCTCAAAAACCTTCTGATGTAATTAATTAGGTCATTAATTTTAAATCATAAAAACAAATAGATTGGTGGTTTTTTTCCCTTTGGGTTTCCCCATGAAAAATACCAGTGTCATCATGTGTATGTTTCTCATGTGATGAATTGTATGTACATGTGAATGTCTAATATTGCTGATCATTTTATTTATGAATGAATACTTTCATAATTAATAGTCAGTAGAGGAAAGAATTTAAAATATATTTAGTGAAAATTGTATAAACCTCATTATTACTGATTCCTCCCACAGTAATTCCTTATACCAAAAGAGAGCAAGTTAATAATGAAATGAGTTCAAGTCCTTATAGAAGTTTATCACACATGTAAAGTACTTTGGGCACTTTAAATTCACTAGCACAATAATACGTGTTCATCGATTTAAGATGGCGTGATAAATATCGAAGTGTGTGCTACATAGAGGGGATTGCATTGTTGAGATTTACTTTTTGAAGCATCACGCTAAGGAACAACGATGTTCCACACTAAGAAATAGTGTTGTTTTATGCCAAGGATGAGTGTGATGTACCAATCCATAAATATAGGCTAAGAAAGGCACCTATAATCATTTTCATTGAAAATGATCTCACCTCATTGGTTTAGGATTAGACAACGATGTTTATTCCTTGCAACCCAAAATGAGGGGGACTCCAAATTTTAGGTATGTGCTAAAAATTTGGGGTTTCTATATCTGCTAAAACAAAATCATAGGGAATATAAGATATTTGGATGGAAGTGAAGTCCTTTGAATCCCTAAGATTTTAGAGATGTGAATACAAACAACAAATCTATGATTTAGTAATATTGATAGCGTTGAAAATAACAAGAATAAATGTTAAAAATAGCACCTAAAAATTCCAATTTAATTTGTCCTTAATTAAATTATGAATTGGAATGTAATTCTTTTCTCATAGCAACTTGTAATAGTTAAAATAAGTTAATTTGACTTAGTTAACTTAGGAATTTTGAGTTGGAAGTCTATCTAAAGCCATGTAAGTGTGATCCCTAAGATTTAGGGGTCCATATTGAGTTTATTTGAGTTGTAATTAGATAACTCAGTTTGAAAATAGTATGAAAAGTAGAACAGTGGTATGAAGGGGTTGGAGCCTCTCAACAAGTAGGTGTTTGCTATCCTAAGGGTGTTAGTGCCTCCTATGAGTGGGTGCTCAAAAACCCTATCATGTAATAAAGTAGGTGCTTAATTTTACACCATAAAAAAAAATAGATTGGTGGCTTTTTTGCTTTGGGTTTCCATGTGAAAAATACCAACTTCATTATGTGTATGTTGCTAATATGATGAATTGTATGTACATGTGAATGTCTCATCTTCTTGCTAATTTCCTTTATGGATGAATACTTTCATAAGTAATAGACAATTGAAGAAATAATTAAAAACATATTCAGTAAAAATTTTAGAAACCTCACTATTACTGATTCACTTCTGGCCCCCCTCTCAGTAATTCCTTATACCAACAATTGGTATCAGAGGGTTGTTCCTTCAATAATAATCTAACCACTGAAATGTAGATCCATAAGGAATTATGTCTAGGCAAGAGAGTCAGGATGCTTACTTAAGCAAGAGGCCAGTCTTTGATGGAGCAAAAAATTCCTTCTAGAAAGTTAGGATGGAAGCCTATCTTATGTCCCTAGGGCTAGACGTATGGTGCTCTATACCATTAGATTATGATGTCCTCGATGTCCCCCCAATTGATGCATATGCTAAAATTTTGTATGGGAATAATGATAAAGCCAAGAAGCGATTCTCTTAGGCCTCAGTCAATCTAAAATTGTGAAGTTTATGCATTGTAAGTCTACCAAGGAAGTGCGGGTGAAGCTCAATTAGAGTCATGAAGGAGATGAAAAAGTCAAGTAGGAAAAACTTCAAACTTTTAAAATGAGGTTTGAAAGTTTAAAAATGAGTGAAGAAGAAAGTATAGTAGAATACTTCCTCAGAGTTGATGAAGTAACCAATATGATTAGGGGACTTGGTAAAGAAGTCAAGGAGGATGTGATTGTTTAGCTTTAAATTCTTTGAATGTGGGAGCGTTGGACATATCTCATCCAAATTATCTTAGAATAAAAAAACTGAAAAGGAAGATGACCAAAAATTTAGAAACAAACCTCAGAAGTGTTAGAAGAGGAAGTTCTATAAGAAAAATAGGCTCTACTCCAAAGAGGATAGTTCCAAACCAGAATTAGAGAGCGAAAAATATTCAGAGGATGATTCAGATAAGTATTTACTTATGGAATTTGGAACAGACTCCAAGATGAAAAATATTATAGACTCTGAAGAAGAAGAAGAAGAAGAAGAAGGAGAGGTGGACCTTGAAGGGGAACTAGTCAATGCTCTTGATGAATTGAAGAAAGAAAGGAAAAAGAATAAGAAGCTGAAGGAACAGCTACAATGTGCTGAAGAAGGTATGTACAATTCTGACAATGAGGAGTTTGTTTATCAAAAGGAGAAACTTGAAGAAGCCATTAAAATCAAAGACATTTTAGTCCTCCTACTAGAAGAAAAACAAGGAAAATATGAGAAGCTAGAAGAAGAGAACAAGTAGTTAAAACATGAGTTATTCAAGGTAAAAAAGGGAACGATTTCAAATACATACAAAGATGAAATTCTATCCTTGAAAGTCAAACTAGAAGAAGCTAAATGAAAGGAAGAGGTTCTTCAAGATTTTATCGATGAATGGGAAGAAAACTATCAGAGTATTGAGGAAGAGGTTGTCTCTCTAAGAACATATCTTGAGAAAATAAATATCAAAGAAGGAATAAATGAGAAATTTGTAGAAGGAACAAGAAAGCTAGATCAGATTCTGAGCAGTTAGAGATCCTCAGGAAACAAAATGGGCTTGGGTTACTCCAAACTACAGGAGCCCCCAATGGGAAATATGAAATCCAGGTTTCCAATATTTGAGGAACCATAGATTTATGAAAATGAGCTTCAAGAAATAATTGATGAAGACAAAAGGGCAGCAAGGCAAAGAGGATATCACCACTAGAATAATAACTTCATCCATCTCAAAGAGGCACACCAACGAAGAATGAATCAATCTGCCAGACAACAAAGGTACCTTCATGCACAAACTCATGAATCTTCCAATCTCAGGTACTCTCATTTATTTTATGGTCATTGTTATAGATGTCACATCTTTGGGCATAAGGTTGTTGAGTGTAAAAGGATCAAAGTTGAAAGAGATGAAAATTTTAGATACAATAATTATCAAAAGTTTAGATCTCAAAATTCCACACTCAAAAATTGAAATGATTTCTCTCGCCTAATGAATGATGTTAAATGTAATAATTTTGGGCACAAGGCAAGTGAGTGAAGTAGGATAAAGTATCCATACAAGTCTCAAAACACCTAGTGGTGAGTGGGTCGAATGGATGAGAAGAATTGGAAACAAAAATATAGAAAATTCATGGAATGTGGAATCGCTCTATCAAAAAAAAACCAAGAAAATAGATGGTATGTGGACAGTGGTTGCTCAAAGCATATGACTGGGGATGAGAGTAAATTTCTATCACTAAAAAAAAAGGAAAGAGGAAACAATTTCACTTTCGGTTCTCCAACAAAAATTAAGGGTAAAGGCATAGTCAGCCTTGATCAGAAGATAAAAGCATAAAACATGTTGTATGTGGAAGGTATCAAGAACAATCTTCTTATTTTTATCCAAATATATGATAATGGTTATGATGTAACCTTTCGATCCAAGGACTATGAGATCCACAACATGAAGAATGGAAAGCTAGTGGGAAAACAAATCAGAACCCACAATAATGTACACGTGTTTGATGATTCCAGAGTTAACTATTATTTAAGAAAAAATGAAGCATGGTTATGGCACAGGAGGTTTGGCCATATGAATTTTGATAACTTGATAAAATTCAGCAAGCTAGGAGCTGGGAAAGTTGGATTACCAAGACTGTCAAGGTCTAATAACTCAATCTGGAAGTCATGCCAATTTAGTAAGTAGATTAGGACTCATTTCAATTCAAAAGAGTTCTCCTCATCTAGACTACTAGAGCTCATTCACACAGATATTTGTGGCCCAACTAGTGAAAAAACCCAAAAATGAGAAATGTATGTCATGCTGCTTATTGATGATTTTACCAGGGCCACTTGGATCCTACTCTTAAAAAAAATTCAGAATCATTTAAGCATTTTAAAAAATTTAAAACTCATGTCAAAAATGAGAAAGAATTAAAGGTAAAATGATTAAGATCAAACAGAGGAGGAGAGTACACTTCAAAAGAGTTCAAATAATTTTGTGAAGAACATGGCATTAGAAGGAAATATTCAGTGGCTAGAATTCCACAACAAAATGGAGTAGTTGAGATAAAGAACATAACAATCCAGGAAATGGCCATAGCTATGTTGGATGAAGCAGTAGTATCCTACATATTTTGGGGAGAAGCAACAAAAGCAACAATATACCTATCAAACATAACTCATCTCAAGCCTAATAGTAATAAAATACCCTATGAGTTGTGGAAGGGAAGACCTACACTAGTTAAGCACTTCAAGGTATTTGAGAGAAAATGATTTATCAAAAGAAATGATAGAAATATTGGAAAGTTTAACTCCCACGCTGATGAGTGTATATTACTCGAGTACTCCACTCGAAGCAAAGGATATAAATGTTACAACAAACAGACAAAGAAGATTAAAGATTGCATTGATGTGATAGTAAATGAAATATATTCACAACCTAAGTCCTCTAAAAGAAACATGAAATTAGATGATGAAGAAATCCCAGATATGAGGTTCGCATATCTAGAAGGAACAGATTCATATAGTGAAGATGAGAAAGAAAGCACAACTCCAAAGCGAAAGACACCTTCCAGGTATATATAGAAAGAACATCTTGAAATTCAAATACTTCGAGATCAAAGACATGGTGTTCATACCAAGAGGAAACTTGTTGGAAATACAAGTTATCAAAATCTTGCTCTGATGTCACACATCAAGCCCAAGAATCTCATCCAAGCGAATGAGGTCAATTTTTGGGTGAAATTTATGAATGAAGAACTTGACCAAAATGAAAAGAATGACACTTGGGAGCTTGTTCCAACACCTAGAGAGAAAAGTGTCATTGGGAAAAAATTGGGTTTCAAAAACAAGTTGAATGAGCAGGGTCAAGTGATCAGGAACAAGGCTCAATTTATCTACAAAGGGTATGCTCAAATAAAACAGGTAGATTTTGAAGAAACCTTTGCACCAGTAGCAAGACTAGAAGCTATTAGAATTTTTCTTACCTTTGCTAGTCATAAAAAAAATCAAGGTATATTAGATGGATGTGAAATATGCATTTTTCAATGGAGATCTAGAATAAATTTTTTAAATTAAGCATTTAGAAGGATTTATGCTCACCAGAGATGAAGGGTTTGTGTGCAAACTGAAAAAGGCTCTATATGGACTAAAATGGGCTCCTAGAGCTTAGTATGAAAGGCTCGATAAATATCTTTAGTGCCCTTTGAAAAGGGTATTATTGAAAAAAAATTATACATAAAATCTGAAGGTGACCATCTACTAATTGTGTTAGTGTATGTGGATGATATAATTTTTGGCAGCGAGATGGACCAATTGGGGCATCAATTCACAAAATTTGTGTAGACAAAGTTCAGAATGTCCATGATCAGATAGTTGTCTTTCTTCCTAGGATTGCAAATCTCTTAGTATCCAAGTGGAGTGTTTATCTCCCAATCCAAATACCTTTGAGAAACTATGAAGAAGTTCAGGATGGAATATTGTAAGCCAGTGAGAAAACCTATGGTTACATGTTACAAATTATGCAAACGAGATGAGACACCAATGGTAGATCAGATTGAATGAAAATCGATGATAGGAAGTGTGTTGTATCTTAGAACTTCAAGGGTAGATATCATGCAATTTTTGGGTCTCTTGGCTCGATTTCAGGCCTTCCCTCTCAAATGTCATGTTTTTTTTTGTCTAAAGTATTTTCAAATATCTTCAAGGAACAACAGAATATCGACTTGGTATGCTAAGAGTAAAGAATTCAAGTTGAGGGCCTACACTGATGTTGATTGGGTTGGCAATCTTGATAATAGGAAGAGCACCTCAGGTGAAACTTTCTACTTGGGAAAATGCTTGGTGTCATGGGTCAACAAGAAACAAGCCTCCATTTCTTTATTGACTGTTGAAGTAGAATATATTGTGACTACTACTAGTTCCAGGAAAATTCTATTGGTGAAGAGGACGTTAAAAGATAGTCAATCACAGTTGATTGATTCTATTCCAATTATGTGTGATAATACAAGTGCCATCAACATATCTAAAAATCTAGTCATTCCTTCAAAGACCAAGAATATTCCTATATATTTCCATTTCTTAAGGGAACAAGTTGTAGCTAATACTTTCAGATTTGAATATGTGGCCACTAAACACCAAATTGTTGATATATTTACTAAGCCACTAACAAGATAACCCTTTGAATATCTCAGATAGCAAATAGGAATTGTGACTCCTCCTTCGAAATGACTCCATTTTTTGGGGTGTTGGGAGCTACTCAAGATGAGGGATACATGGAGGAGTAGGTAGCAGTGGTTTAGGTGGAGTATTTGAGAGTATTCCTTGCCATTGATGCCAAAGGGAGATAATTCTACTGGAATTCCATGCACAACTTCAGGGGGAGCTTATGGCATTTCCATCAATGCTAAAGGGGGAGATTATTGGATTGTTGGAATTGTCATTATGGCTAGTGGCTGTGAGTGTGTTGGCATTGATGTCAACGAATGACTATGGTGAATCAGGGGGTCATATTCTTGGCATCATATTTTAGGATGCAAGTGGGCCCATTAATACATCAGATCCTCTCCATTAGAAATTACTTTGAAAGATATTTCCAACAGTATGAGCAAGTCCAGGAAAGGCCATCAGGATCAAAAGTTATTGATTGCTGAATTTTGTCCAAAGCAAGTCAAAATATCGGGGCAAGTTGGATTATCGAAACCTCCTGCTGGAGGTTGCCGAAATATTAGGACCTAATATCAGAGGATGAGTAGGAAAGCATTTTAGAAGGGAAAAGTTTTGGAATATGAAATATGGGAGGACAAAAAATTAGAGATTGGGATTTCGGAACTGCAATGAAATTCCTCATGAAGAATCTTCCAATCTGATAAGACAGGCTCGATATTGGAACCTTGGAACAAATGATTCCATCGAAACCTCGGTAGGTCGACACATCATAACTTCTTAACGAATGAATTATTTAAAAGCTCTGATAGTGTTAAGTGTCGAGGGATGCTAAGAAGCAAAATACAAAGAATTTCGTCAAAAAAACAAAGACCGATGGACGCCTTTCTCTCTCCTCCAGGTAGACACATGCCAACATTTTATGGGCCCTAAGGGGCTAAGGTGGAAGATGATGTAGTCATGATGTGGTCATACCTCAAGACATGTGGCAAGAAGATTAGGCATTTTGGGTTACCTAGTGGGCCAAATCTGGGTGACACATGTCAACACTAAGGAGGCATCATGTGAAGTGATGATGTCAATGTGACCTCACTTAGAGTTTGGCATCTCAGAGGTCGAGGATTTCATAAATCCTATGGAAATTCTCTATGAGAAAAGTTATGATGAAAGGGGCTCCGATGAGACTAGAACATGGTCAAGAGCTCTAGAGAAATAAGGGAAAAGAGGTCTTAACAAAGGAATATAGGCCCCCAATAGGAATATAAGGCCTTAACACCTAAAAACTAAGCCACTGGTTATAGCACAAAGTCCCATGCAGGAAAAGTAGGAAAGTGAGAAGAGAAAGGAGCTCAGAATCTCACGAACTCATAACATCATTTGAATAAACCTTATGAGATATGGTGGCTCTGGTATTGCAACACCCAAGTGCTATATCATTGGTCACAACTTTCGGTCCCATGGAAGAGAAATGATAATGGAATAAGACAAATGGGCTTAAGATAAATCGAAAGCTTGCCATTTCGTAAGGTCTATTTAATAAAAGTTACGATATGTAGGGGCTTTGATATAACACCATGATAAAGTATGAAGCCGCTGGCCACAGGCATTGGTCTTATAAAGAAAATGCAATAAGGGGCTAAAGCAAGAAGGGGGTAAAGACCAATCGAAAGCTTCGAATTTTGGAAGGTCTTTTTAATAAAAGTTACGATGAGTAGGAGGTACGATACAACACAATTGTATTTTAAGCACTTGGTCATAGGTAATGGTCCCATGGTAAGAATTTCAATAAGGATCTAGGCTTGGAGGAGTGAAAGTTCCATCGGGACCTTGAGATTTCATAATCATGTATTAATAAAAGGTTTTGATATGTAAGAGCTCTGATATAACATTTGAGTCCATTACAGGATTGGATGAGTCAGTAGCTAGGAGAATTAAAGAAGGTTGATCGCTAGAGTTATTGTGACTTCAAAAGTTTTTTGAGATAAAGATAGAGGTCGTCTCCTATTTCCTATCCATGTGTTATATTCTTAAATTAGGAACATAGAAGCCATTATCAAAGTACTAGCAAGCTCTGTTAAGCCTTGAATAAGCATGGAAGTCACAATAGGATGGGAAAGCTAACTAATATTAAATTATCTATACAGAGGATTTCTCAGGGAGCAAGTGAAGAACTTCGAAGCCCATCCTTATGTTTAAATGCCATGACAAAATTCACCCATTCAATACAACAACAACATTGAGGAGCCATACATACATACACTTGGATAGTGATGGAAATTTGTGACAAAGATAGTGTCCAACAGTGTGTAGGAGAGGATAAAAACCACCGGTTTCCATTAATAAAAATATGAGAGAGTATTGTTGAAGGTGTTGATTGGTGTGGAGTTAGTGGGACTGTGTTAAGTGGTGAGCTGAAGTGAAGAGATACTGAGAGCTTGTTGAAGAGAAGGATGAGGGATGCGAATTGGCTATTGTGAGACCTGGATAGAGTGTAGTTATCCAAGATCAAATGAGTCTTGGAACATTATAATACCAAGAATAGAAGTTGATTTAGCAGCCAACCAAAGTGGTATATTTCTATGTATATAAATGCCTTAGTTTTCAATTTGATAACAGTGGCAGGAAGAGGTTGGTGGCTCTTAGAAATTAGGTGCTTCCTATCCTAAGGGTGTCAGTGCCTCCTATGAGTGCGTTCTCAAAAAACATCTGATGTAATTAATTAGGTCATTAATTTTACATCATAAAAACAAATAGATTGGTGGTTTTTTTCACTTTGGGTTTCCCCATGAAAAATACCAGTGTCAATGTGTATGTTTCTCATGTGATGAATTGTATGTACATGTGAATGTCTAATCTTGCTTCTCATTTTCTTTATGAATGAATACTTTCATAATTAATAGTCAGTAGAGGAAAGAACTTAAAATATATTTAGTGAAAATTGTATAAGCCTCATTATTACTGATTCCCCCCACAGTAATTCCTTATACCAAAAGAGAGCAAGTTAATAATGAAATGGGTTCAAGTCCTTATAGAAGTTTATCACACATGTGAAGTACTTTGGGCACTTTAAATTCACTAGCACAATAATACATGTTCATCGATTTAAGATGGCGTGATATATCGAAGTGTGTGCTACATAGAGGGGGATTGAATTTTCGAGATTTACTTTTTGAAGCATCACGCTAAGGAACAACGATGTTCCACACTAGCAAATAGTGTTGTTTTATGCCAAGGATGAGTGTCATGTACCAATCCATAAATATAGGCTAAGAAAGGCACCTATAACTATTTTCATTGAAAATGATCTCACCTCATTGGTTTAGGATTAGACAAGGATGTTTATTCCTTGCAACCCAAAACGAGGGGGACTCCAAATTTTAGGTATGTGCTAAAAATTTGTGGTTTCTATATCTGCTAAAACACAATCATAGGGACTATAAGATATTTGGATGGAAGTGAAGTCCTTTGAATCCCTAAGAATTTAGAGATGCGAATACAAACAACAAATCTATGATTTAGTAATATTGATAGCATTGAAAATAACAACAAGAAATGTTAAAAATAACATCTAAAAATTCCAATTTAAATTGTCCTTAATTAAATTATGAATTTGAATGTAATTCTTTTCTCATAGCAACTTGTAATATTTAAGCTAAGTTAATTTGACTTAGTTAACTTAGGAATTTTGAGTTGGAAGTCTATCTAAAGCCATGTAAGTGTGATCCCTAAGATTTAGGGGTCCATATTGAGTTTATTTGAGTTGTAATTAGATAACTCAGTTTGAAAATAGTATGAAAAGTAGAATAGTGGTATGAAGAGGTTGGAGCCTCTCAACAAGTAGGTGTTCGCTATCCTAAGGGTGTTAGTGCCTCCTATGAGTGGGTGCTCAAAAACTCTATCATGTAATTAAGTAGGTGCTTAATTTTACACCATAACAACAAATAGATTGGTGGCCTTTTTGCTTTGGGTTTCCATGTGAAAAATACCAACGTCATTATGTGTATGTTGTTAATCTGATGAATTGTATGTACATGTCAATGTCGCATCTTCCTGCTAATTTCCTTTATGGATGAATACTTTCGTAAGTAATAGACAATTGAGGAAATAATTAAAAACATATTCAGTAAAAATTTTAGAAACCTCACTATTACTGATTTACTCTTGGCCCCCCTCTCAGTAATTCCTTATACCAACAATTGGTATTAGAGGGTTGTTCCTTCAATAATAATTTAACCACTGAAATGTAGATCCATAAGGAATTATGTCTAGGCAAGAGAGTCAGGATGCTTACTTAAGCAAGAGGCCAATCTTTGGTGGAGCAAAAAATGCCTTCTAGAAAGTTAGGATGGAAACGTATCTTATGTCCCTAGGGCTAGATGTATGGTGCTCTATACCATTAGATTATGATGTCCCCGATGTCCCCCCAATTGATGCATATGCTAAAATGTTGTATGGGAATAATGATAAAGCCAAGAAGTCCATTCTCTTAGGCCTTAGTCAATCTGAACTTGTGAAGTTTATGCATTGTAAGTCTACCAAGGAAGTGTGGGTGAAGCTCAATTAGAGTCATGAAGGAGATGAAAAAGTCAAGCAGGCAAAACTTCAAACTTTTAAAATGAGGTTTGAAAGTTTAAAAATGAGTGAAGAAGAAAGTATAGTAGAATACTTCCTCAGAGTTGATGAAGTAACCAATATGATTAGGGGACTTGGTAAAGAAGTCAAGGAGGATGTGATTGTTTACCTTTAAATTCTTTGAATGTGGGAGCGTTGGACATATCTCATCCAAATTCTCTTAGAAGAAAAAAACTGAAAAGGAAGATGACCAAAAATTTAGAAACAAACCTCAGAAGTGTTAGAAGAGGAAGTTCTATAAGAAAAATAGGCTCTACTCCAAAGAGGATAGTTCCAAACTAGAATTAGATAGCGAAAAATATTCAGAGGATGATTTAGATAACTATTTACTTATGGAATTTGGAACAGACTCGAAGATGAAAAATATTATAGAATCTTAAGAAGAAGAAGAAGAAGGAGAAGGAGAGGTGGACCTTAAAGGGGAACTAGTCATTGCTCTTCATGAATTCAAGAAAGAAATGAAAAAGAATAAGAAGTTCAAGGAAGAGCAACAATGTACTGAAGAAGTTATGTACAATTTTGACAATGAGGAATTTGTTTATCAAAAGGAGAAAATTAAAGAAGCCATTAAAATCAAACACAATTTAATCCTCCTATTATAAGAGAAACAAGGAAAATAGGAGAATCTAGAAGAAGAGAACAAGTAGCTAAAACATGAGTTATTCAAGGTAAAAAGGGGGGACGATTTCAAATACATACAAAGATGAAATTATATGCTTGAAAGTCAAACTAGAAAAGTCTAAATGAAAGGAAGAGGTTCTTTAAGATTTTATTGATGAATGGGGGAAAGCTATCAGAGTCTCGAGGAAGAGGTTGTCTCTCTAAGAACATAACTTGAGAAAATAAATATCAAGTAAGAAATAAATGAGAAATTTGTAGAAGGACCAAGAAAGCTAGATCAGATTCTGAGCAGTCAGAGATCCTGAGGAAACAAAATGGGCTTGGACTACTCCAAACTACAGGAGCCCCCAATGGGAAATATGAAATTCAGGTTTCCAATATTTGAGGAACCATAGATTTATGAAATATGAGCCTCAAGAAATAATTGATGAAGACAAAAGGGAAGCCAGGCAAAGAGGATATCACCACTAGAACAATAACTTCATCCATCTCAAAGAGGTACACCAACGAGAAATTAATCAATCTTCCAGACAATAGAGGTACCTTCATGCACAAACTCATGAATCTTCCAACCTTTGGAACTCTCATTTATTTTATGGTCATTGTTATAGATGTCACATTTTTTGGCATAAGGTTGTTGAGTGTAAAAGGATCAAAGTTGAAAGAGATGAAAATTTTAGATACAATAATTATCAAAAGTTTAGATCTCAAAATTCTACACTCAAAAATCGAAATGCTTTCTCTCGCCTAATGAACGATGTTAAATGTAATAATTTTGGGCACAAGGCAAGTGAGTGAAGTAGGATAAAGTATCCATCCAAGTCTCAAAACACCTAGTGGTGAGTGGGTCGAAAGGATGAGAAGAATTGGAAACAAAAATATAGAAAAATCATGGAATGTGGACTCGCTCTATCAGCAAAAAACCAAGAAAATAGATGGTATGTGGATAGTTTTTGCTCAAAGCATATGACTGGGGATAAGAGTAAGTTTCCATCACTAAATAAAAAGGAAAGAGGAAACAATTTCACTTTCGGTAACAGTTCTCCAGCCAAAATTAAGTGTAAAGGCATAGTCAGCCTTGATCAAAAGACAAAAGCATAAAACATGTTGTATGCGGAAGGTCTCAAGAAAAATATTCTTAGTTTTAGCCAAATATATGATAATGGTTATGATATGACCTTTCGATCCAAGGACTATGAGATCCGCAACATGAAGAATGGAAAGCTAGTGGGAAAACAAATCAGAACCCACAATAATGTACACGTATTTGATGATTCCAGAGTTAACTATTATTTAAGGAAAAAATGAAGCATGGTTATGGCACAGGAGGTTTGGCCATATGAATTTTGATAACTTGATAAAATTCAGCAAGCTAGGAGTTGGGAAAGTTGGATTACCAAGACTGTCAAGGTCTAATAACTCAATCTGCAAGTCATGCCAATTCGGTAAGTAGATTAGGACTCTTTTCAATTCACAAGAGTTCTCCTCATCTAGACCACTAGAGCTCATTTACACAGATATTTGTAGCCCAACTAGTGAAAAAAGCCAAAAATGAGAAAGGTATGTCATGCTGCTCATTGATGATTTTACCAGGGCCACTTGGATCCTACTCTTAAAACGAAATTCAGAATCATTTAAGAATTTTAAAAAATTTAAAACTCATGTCAAAAATGAGAAAGAATTAAAGATAAAATGCTTAAGATCAGACAGAGGAGGAGAGTGCACTTCAAAAGAGTTCAAATAATTTTGTGAAGAACATGGGATTAGAAGGAAATATTCAGTGGCTAGACTTCCACAACAAAATGGAGTAGTTGAGAGAAAGAACATAACAATCCAGGAAATGGTCATAGCTAGGTTGGAGGAAGGAGTAGTATCCTACATATTTTGGGGAGAAGCAACAAAAGAAACAATATACCTATCAAACATAACTCATCTCAAACCTAATAGTAATAAAATACCCTATGAGTTGTGGAAGGGAAGACCTACACTAGTTAAGCACTTCAAGGTATTTCAAAGAAAATGATTTATCAAAAGAAATGATAGAAATATTGGAAAGTTTAACTCCCACCCTGATGAGGGTATATTACTCAACTACTCCACTCGAAGCAAAGGATATAAATGTTACAACAAACAGACAAAGAAGATTAAAGATTGCATTGATGTGATAGTAAATGAAATATATTCACAACCTAAGTCCTCTAAAAGAAACATGAACTTGGATGATGAAGAAATCCCAGATATGAGGTTCGCATATCTAGAAGGAACAGATTCATATAGTGAAGATGAGAAAGAAAGCACAACTCCAAAGTGAAAGACACCTTCCAGGTATATATAGAAAGAACATCTTGAAATTCAAATACTTTGAGATCAAAGACATGGTGTTCATACCAAGAGGAAACTTGTTGGAAATACAAGTTATCAAAGTCTTGCTCTGATGTCACACATCAAGCCCAAGAATCTCATCCAAGTGAATGAGGTCAATTTTTGGGTGAAATTTATGAATGAAGAACTTGACCATATTGAAAAGAATGACACTTGGGAGCTTGTTCCAACACCTAGAGAGAAAAATGTCATTGGGACAAAATGGGTTTTCAAAAACAAGTTGAATGAGCAGGGTCAAGTGATCAGGAACAAGGCTCAATTTATCTACAAAGGGTATGCTCAAATAAAACAGGTAGATTTTGAAGAAACCTTTGCACCAGTAGCAAGACTAGAAGATATCAGAATTTTTCTTACCTTTGCTAGTCATAAAAAAATCAAGGTATATTAGATGGATGTGAAATATGCATTTTTCAATGGAGATCTAGAGTAAAAAGTTTACATTAAGCATCCAGAAGGATTTATGCTCACCAGAGATGAAGGGTTTGTGTGCAAACTGAAAAAGGCTCTATATGGACTGAAATGGGGCCCCAGAGCTTAGTATGAAAGGATCGATAAATATCTTTAGCGCCCTTTGAAAAGGGTATTGTTGAGAAAAAATTATACATAAAATCTGAAGGTGAGCATCTAGTAATTGTATTAGTGTATGTGGATGATATAATTTTTGGCAGCGACATGGAACAATTGGGGCATCAATTCACAAAGTGTGTGTAGACAAAGTTCGGAATGTCCATGATCAGATAGTTGTCTTTCTTCCTAGGATTGCAAATCTCTTAGTATCCAAGTGGAGTGTTTATCTCCCAATCCAAATACCTTTGAGAAACTATGAAGAAGTTTAGGATGGAATATTGTAAGCCTGTGAGAAAACCTATGGTTACATGCTACAAATTATGCAAACAAGATGAGACACCAATGGTAGATTAGATTGAATGCAAATGCATGATAGGAAGTGTGTTGTATCTTAGAACTTCAAGGCTAGATATCATGCAATTTGTGGGTCTCTTGGCTCGATTTCAGGCCTTCCCTCTCAAATGTCATGTTGTTTTTGTCTAAAGTATTTTCAAATATCTTCAAGGAACAACAGAATATGGACTTGGTATGGTAAGAGTAAAGAATTCCAGTTGAAGGCCTACACAGATGTTGATTGGGTTGGCAATCTTGATAATAGGAAGAGCACCTCAGGTGCAACTTTCTACTTGGGAAAATGCTTGGTGTCATGGGTCAACAAGAAACAAGCCTCCATTTCTTTATTGACTGCTGAAGTAGAATATATTATGACTACTACTAGTTCCAGGCAAATTATATTAGTGAAGAGGACGTTAAAAATATTCAAACACAGTTGATTGATCCTATTCCAATTATGTGTGATAATACAAGTGCCATCAACATATCTAAAAATCTAGTCATTCATTCAAAGACCAAGAATATTCCTATAGATTTCCATTTCTTAAGGGAAAAAGTTGTAGCTAATACTTTCAGATTTGAATATGTGGCCACTAAACACCAAATTGTTGATATATTTACTAAGCCACTAACAAGATAACCCTTTGAATATCTCAGGTAGCAAATAGGAGTTGTGACTCCTCCTTCCAAATGACTCCATTTTTTGGGGTGTTGGGAGCTACTCATGATGAGGGATACATGGAGGAGTAGGCAACAGTGGTTTAGGGGGAGTATTTGAGAGTATTCCTTGCCATTGATGCCAAAGGGGGATAATTCTACTGGAATTCCATGTACAACTTCAGGGGGAGATTATGGCATTTCTATCAATGCAAAAGGGGGAGATTATTGGATTGTTGGCATTGTCATTATGGCTAGTGGCTATGAGTGTGTTGGCATTGATGTCAACGAATGACTATGGTGAATCAGGGGGTCATATTCTTGGCATCATATTTTAGGATGCAAGTGGGCCCATTAATACATCAGATCCTTTCCATAGAAAATACTCTGAAAGATATTTCCAACAGTATGAGCAAGTCTAGGAAAGGCCATCAGGTTAGGATCAAAAGTTATTGATTTCCGAATTTTGTCCAAAACAAGTCAAAATATCGGGGCAAGTTGGCTTATCGAAACCTCCTGCTGGAGTTTGCCGAAATATTAGGACCTGATATCAGAGGATGAGTAGGAAAGCATTTTAGAAGGGAAAAGTTTCAGAATCTAAAATATGGTAGGACAAAAAATCAGAGATTGGGATTTCAGAACTCTAATGAAATTCCTCATGAAGAATGTTCCAATCTGATAAGACAGGCTCGATATTGGAACCTCAGAACAAATGATTCCATCGGAACCTCGGTAGGTCGACACCTCATAACTTCTTAACAAATGAATTATTTAAAAGCTCTGATAGTGTTAAGTGTTGAGGGATGCTAAGAAGCAAAATACAAAGGATTTCGTCAAAAAACCAAAGACCGATGGACCCCTTTCTCTCTCCTCCGTGTAGGCACATGCCAACATTTTATGGGCCCTAAGGGGCTGAGGTGGAAGATGATGTAGTCATGACGTGGTCATACCTCAAGACATGTGGCAAGAAGATTAGGCATTTTCGGTTACCTAGTGGGCCAAATCTGGGTGACACATGTCACCACTAAGGAGGCATCATGTGAAGTGATGATTTCAATGTGACCTCACTTAGAGTTTGGCATCTCAGAGGTGGAGGATTTCATAACTCCTATGTAAATTCTCTATGAGAAAAGTTATGATGAAAGGGGCTTCGATGAGACTAGAACATGGTCAAGAGGCCTAGAGAACCAAGGGAAAAGAGGAATTAACAAAGGAATATAGGCCCTGAATAGAAATATAAGACCTTAACAGCTAAAAACTAAGCCACTGGTTATAGTACAAAGTCCCATGGAGGAAAAATCAGAAAGTAACAAGAGAAAGGAGCTCAGAACCTCACGAACTCATAACATCATTTGAATAAACCTTATGAGATATGGTGGCTCTGGTAGTGCAACACCCAAGTGCTATATCATTGGTCTCAACTTTTGGTCCCATGGAAGAGAAATGATAAGGGAATAAGACAAAGGGGCTTAAGATAAATTGAAAGCTCGAGATTTCATAAGGTCTATTTAATAAAAGTTACGATATGTAGGGGCTTTGATATAACACCATGATGGAGTATGAAGCCACTGGCTACAGGCATTGGTCTTATAAAGGAAATGCAATAAGGGGCTAAAGCAAGAAGGGGGTAAAGACCAATCGAAAGCTCCGAATTTCGGAAGGTCGGTTAATAAAAGTTACGATGAGTAGGAGGTACGATAAAACTGTTGGCATTATGATACATATGTTGTACTTGATGGCAACCCATTCATCTCAAAAAATAAATTATAGTGTAGAGAAAAGTTCACACACTTATATGCAGAGAAAAGTTTATTTCATGTAGAGAAAAGTTCACGCACTTTTATGCAGAGAAAAGTTTATTTGATGTAGAGAAAAAGTTCACGCACTTTCATGTTGGAGAACTTACCTTTGGTCCATGGTAGTTAGTCCTTGGTATTTGAACCTATGGTTTTGGACCATGCTACCTCGTCAAAAGTGTGTATATGTTGGAGAACTTACCTTTGGTCCATGGTGGTTAGTCCTTGGTATTATTGAACCCCATGTTTTTGGGCCCCTTGTATTGGTTATCTATGGTACTGATCCATGATTTTAGGAAGAAGCTTGCCTATATAAAGGAAAGGAGATCACTTGGCTAATTCATCCTTGCAATTGAATATCTTAAGATCTGAAATATTGGGTTATTGTTTTGAAAGTTTGATCTATGAAAGTGGAGTTGAAAGCGAATCTGTGAAGGGTGATCTCTCGAGCGCTGCAGCTGCGGAAGTGCGGAGGCGCCACAGAAGGCGCAGTGCGGAGGCGCCACAGAAGGTGCAGTGCGGAGGCGCCACAGAAGGCGCAGTGCGGAGACGCCACAGAGGTGCCACAGAAGGCGCAGTGCGGAGGCGCCACAGAAGGCGCAGTGCGGAGGCACCACAGAAGGCGCAATGCGAAGACACCATAGAGGCGCCACAGAAGGCGCAGTGCGGAGGCGCCACAGAAGGTGCAATGTGGAGGCGCCATAGAAGGCGCAGTGTGGAGATGCCATAGAGGTGCCACAGAAGGCGCAGTGCGGAGATGCCACAGAGGCGCCACAGAAGGCGCAGTGCGGAGATGCCATAGAGGCGCCACAGAAGGCGCAGTGCGGAGACACCACAGATGCACCACAGAAGGCGTAGTGCAGAGGCGCCACAAAAGGCGCAGTGCGGAGGCGCCACAGAAGGCGCAGTGCAGAGGCGCCACAGAAGGCGCAGTGCGGAGATGCCATAGAAGGCGCAGTGCGGAGGTGCCACAGAAGGCGCAGTGCGGAGGTGCCACAGAAGGCGCAGTGCGGAGAGGCCACAAAGGTGTCATAGAAGGCGCAGTGCGGAGGTGCCACAGAAGGTGCAGGGGCGGTGGTCGTGGCGCCATAGAAGGCACAGGTGCGGAGGGTTTTGGGTGCATAACTGATGTTTGGTTACTGATATTGAGTTCATATAACATCATGATTAATGACTTATCTTTATGTACTAGATCTAGTTGATAACTCTCATAATATCATTGTATATGTATGGATCTGGTGATTGGGTGATTCAGAAGGTTGTTTAATTATGAGCTTCAATGTTGTTGTTGGGTCCAGTATGAAAATTGGATGAAAAGTGGCCTTTCAGATTATGTGTTGTGCTTCAGTGTATCCAGTTTGAAAATTGATGAAACGTGGTACCTGGAGGAGTGAAGATTGTAGGCCAGCACCTATGTACTAGTATCTAAGCTAGTACAAAATCTAAGGGAGATCTTTGGAGCATTGTAGCAGGTAGTAGCCTGCGTACTAGTAAACAGATCGGCTAGTACAAGAGCAAAGGGGGTTGTAGCTCCCGTACTGGTATAAGACTGCACCAGTACAAATATTGTAAAAGGATTTTCTTATTAAGAAGAAGATTGAGATGACTTGCAGCAGGTGGTTTTTCTCCCGCATTGGGTTTCCACGTTATATCATGGTGTTCATGTGTGTGCCTTATGTGTGATGATCTATTCTCTATTACGGCATATGTTATCTGATAATATGGTTGATAATGTTCTAATGCACTCATTGAAGATCAATTAACTTAATCATAAGAAGTTGTGGAAGTAGCATATATGAATTTGATTATGGAAATGAAAAAGTTTTATTAATGTGATAATATTGATTCACCCCCCCCCCTCTCAGTATTATTTCCAACAATTGGTATCAGAGCAAGTCCTCTGATAGAAGCTTGATCGCTTGAAGGAGATCCGTGGAACAATGGGAAAGAAGCTTAAGAAGAAAGCACCTAAGAAAAAGAATTCATCTCAGAAGAACTATGACAGTGGGAGAATCGATTGGGGATTAGGTATAAGAAGCTCTTCAGATTCAGAATCATTATCAGGTATGAATATATTATCCTCTGATGTTCCAGCTATCTTTCCTTTTGGAAGAGATGAAAGTGATAGCGAAACTACTGAATTTGCTCTTATGGGTGAACAAGAAAGATATCAAATAGAGGCAGCATTTAAAAGGCTGACAGACAAAATTAGAGATCAACAAGATCTATTGAACAAAAGGGAATGTGATTTCAAAGAAGAAACTACCAAACTAAAGGCCCAACTAGAAGAAGGAAACAAGGTAAGAAAGCTACTCAAGGACAAGGAAGACCAATGTCAAAAATTGCAGCATGAAGTGACATCATTAAGAAAAGAAGTCAACGAAAGAAGCACAACCATCAAGAAACTCAAAGATAGATCCAGCTACTATGAAAATCTTGAAGCTACAATCCTCTCACTAAAAGAAGATCTTGAAGAATCAAAGAAGCAGAATACAGATCTACTCCAAGCTATTGCAAAACAAGAAAACGAAGTCACCAGCTTAAAATCTCAACTAGAATGTGCCTTCCGAGTTCGTCAAATGCAGCAGGATCTGAATGAAGAACAAGAAAAGGAGATTCTCAAACTAAGGGAACAAATGGAAGAAGGAAGGAAAGCTAAAGAAGATTTGAAAAAGCAATCTCTTGAAAAGGAAGAACAGCTTCAGGTTGAGGTAAATATCTTGAAAGGTAAACTAGAAGAAAAGGATAAGCTTTTACGATTTCAAGATAGTTCTAAAGTCTTGGATGATATTCTTAGTAGTCAAAGGTCTCCTGCTATAAAGATTGGTCTTGGTTTCCATGAATCTGTTGAAGGTGAATCTATTTCACAAGGTGAGGCAAGGAACTCTAAAGAGAAATCTAAAGTGATCAACGAAGAAATGAAAGATCAATCTCATCATCAACCAAGAAAAGAGATTCCTCAAAGAAAATCCTTTACTCCTCCTATGAATAATGTTGAATGTTATGTATGTCATAATCTTGGACATGTTGTAGCTAGATGTAGAAGAAGAAGGGTTCAAGACCATTATGCAGAAAGATCATCACATTCAAGGTACTTCTATGGATATTGCTTTGCTTGCAATATGTTTGGTCACAAAGCTGCTGATTGTTACAGGAGGAATATGAAACATGTAAGATGTTATGCATGTAACAAGCTTGGACATATAGCTAAGGAATGCAGGAACAAAGTGTGGGCACCATATCAAAAGGAGAAAATGTCATCATCACGCTTGAAGATATGGAGGAAAAAGGAAGTACATTCAGAAAAAGGCGGCACTGCACAACGTACAGACATACCAGAATCAGAGGGAGCTGAAAGTACAAAACTTCAGTGTCCTGAATCTCATATGCAAACTCCATAAAGGAAAGTTGCATATATACGCGAGTTAGTTATTGAACAGTCGCATATATGATTGTTTGAAGAAAGGAAGTAGGGACAGATTCAAGAGAAGGATCAGTTTTGCTCTAGTTAATAATAATGATGTGTGGATATGATGGTTAGAAGTGTTTTGGTTCTAACTTGATATTGATGATGTCTTGATACTTCTTATTGATATGCATGATCAGACAGATGGCACAGGTTTAGAGGGAGCATATGGACTTAATGCATTATTGGCATTATGGTTAATAGTCCTTGGTGATGATACTTATATGGATAAATGATTCATCTTGCTATGGTTATGAGTTGTTCACATGGTTCTTGGATCAGATTTATGGTTGATTCTCTAATGATGCTTGCATGGGAAGCACTTAGCTTGAATTCACATCTCCTTGATGTTGAGTCACTCATATGCTGCTGTTGTCATATGCATAAAGATCATATATTACAGTTATGATTCCTTTCATTCTTGGCACAAATGGATGAGGATTGTTGGCTGGATACAGGGATGATTATTCAAAGTTGCATTGTTGGAGACATGATGATAATGAGCTCTTATCTATATGATGATAGGATTGTTTCATACATATGTTGATTAATGCAGATATTCCCAATTGATGATACTTGATTCATGTAGATCTGGATGGCTATGATGTTCCTCACATAGAATGTGAAATTCCATTGATGCAGACATACCTTGATGATTCATGCACTAATACAAGTTGCTGGTCTAGTTGCTGTTGACAGATACTATGGAGCAGATCTTAAAGTGTTGTTGCTGATGTTCATCTTATTTAGGTGATGTAATATCAAGACTCATGATGTAATAGTGTCATCTCTTCAGGTCATGTAATGACCTATGTTGGTTTCCTGACTATGCCTGGGATGAAGATGTAATGTATTTGGTTTTCATTTTTCTGATATATCCCCACTTGGTTGGGTGATGGATGTATGTATTGAATCTTTTAGGAAGGTCATTTGTGATATAGAACATCCTTTTGCAGACCTTGCTTACAGTCAGGGGGAGCTTGAGCATGAACAACACTATATAGCAGAGCAGACATTTCAGCTTGTTCTCAGAAAGAGCATGATCAGATTGGTGCACCATGACATATACAAAGGGGGAGCTCATTCAGAGATTTCAACAGGTACTCAGGGGGAGCTTATAATGCATTGTTGGCATTATCGAGGACGTACAGAACGAGATCTTGGATGTTGGTCTAAATATTGTTGCAATACGTCTCTATCTCTTTCATGGTCATGGATTATGGTTCTTCTTTGCAGATCTGGTTTATAGTCAGGGGGAGCATGTTCTTAGGGGGAGCATAACCCTTTGCCCTTGATGTCAAAGGGGGACAGTGATTGGTTGTTGTTGCCATCAAGTCCAAAGGGGGAGATTGTTGGCATTATGATACATATGTTGTACTTGATGGAAACCCACTCATCTCAGATAATAAATTATAGTGTAGAGAAAAGTTCACGCACTTATATGCAGAGAAAAGTTTATTTCATGAAGAGAAAAGTTCACGCACTTTTATGTAGAGAAAAGTTTATTTCATGTAGAGAAAAAGTTCACGCACTTTCATGTTGGAGAACTTACCTTTGGTCCATGGTAGTTAGTCCTTGGTATTTGAACCTATGGTTTTGGACCATGGTACCTCGTCAAAAGTGTGTATATGTTGGAGAACTTACCTTTGGCCCATGGTGGTTAGTCCTTGGTATTATTGAACCCCATGTTTTTTGGCCCCTTGTATTGGTTATCTATGGTATTGATCCATGATTTTAGGAAGAAGCTTGCCTATATAAAGCAAAGGAGATCACTTGGCTAATTCATCCTTGCAATTGAATATCTTAAGATCTAAAATATTGGGTTATTGTTTTGAAAGTTTGATCTATGAAAGTGGAGTTGAAAGCGAATCTGTGAAGGGTGATCTCTCGAGCGTTGCAGCTGTGGAAGTGCGGAAGCGCCACAGAAGGCGCAGTGCGGAGGCGCCACAGAAGGCGCAGTGCGGAGACGCCACAGAAGGCGCAGTGCGGAGGGGCCACAGAAGGCGCAGTGTGGAGGCACCACAGAAGGCGCAGTGCGGAGATGCCATAGAGGCGCCACAGAAGGCGCAGTGCGGAGGCGCCACAGAAGGCGCAGTGCGGAGGCGCCACAGAAGGCGCAGTGCAGAGATGCCACAGAGGCGCCACAGAAGGCGCAGTGCGGAGACGCCACAGAGGCGCCACAGAAGGCGCAGTGCGGAGACGCCACAGAGGCGCCACAGAAGGCGCAGTGCAGAGGCGCCACAGAAGGCACAGTGCAGAGGCGCCACAGAAGGCGCAATGCAGAGGCGCCACAGAAGGCGCAGTGCGGAGGCCCCACAGAAGGCGCAGTGCGGAGACGCCACAGAGGTGCCATAGAAGGCGCAGTGCGGAGGCGCCACAGAAGGCGCAGGGGCAGTGGTCGCGGCGCCATAGAAGGCGCAGGTGCGGAGGGTTTTGGGTGCATAACTGATGTTTGGTTACTGATATTGAGTTCAGATAACAGCATGATTAATGACTTATCTTTATGTACTAGATCTGGTTGATAACTCTCATAATATCATTGTATATGTATGGATCTGGTGATTGGGTGATTCAGAAGGTTTTTTTATTATGAGCTTCAATGTTGTTGTTGGGTCCAGTATGAAAATTGGATGAAAAGTGGCCTTTCAGATTATGTGTTGTGCTTCAGTGTATCCAGTCTAAAAATTGATGAAACGTGGTACCTGGAGGAGAGAAGATTGTAGGCCAGCGCCTATGTACTAGTATCTAAGCTAGTACAAAATCTAAGGGAGATCTTTGGAGCATTGTAGCAGGTAGCAGCCTGCGTACTAGTAAATGGATCGGCTAGTACAAGAGCAAAGGGGGTTGTAGCTCTCGTACTGGTATAAGACTGCACTAGTACAAATATTGTAAAAGGATTTTCTTATTAAGAAGAAGATTGAGATGACTTGCAGCAGGTGGTTTTTCTCCCGCATTGGGTTTCCACCTTATGTCATGGTGTTCATGTGTGTGCCTTATGTGTGATGATCTATTCTCTATTACGACATCTGTTATCTAATAATATGGTTGATAATGTTCTAATGCACTCATTGAAGATCAATTAACTTAATCATAAGAAGCTGTGGAAGTAGCATATATGAATCTGATTATGGAAATGAAAAAGTTTTATCAATGTGATAATACTGATTCACCCCCCCCTCTAAGTATTATTTCCAACAACAACACAATTGTATTTTAAGCACTTGGTCATAGGTAATGGTCCCATGGTAAGAATTTCAATAAGGATCTAGGTTTGGAGGAGTGAAAGTTCCATCGGGACCTTGAGATTTCATAATCATATATTAATAAAAGGTTTTTATATGTAAGAGCTCTGATATAACATTTGAGTGCATTACAGGATTGGATGAGTCAGTAGCTAAGAGAATTAAAGAAGGTTGATCGCTAGAGTTATTGTGACTTCAAAAGTTTGTTGAGATAGAGATAGAGGTCGTCTCCTATTTCCTATCCATGTGTTATAGTCTTAAATGAGGAACATAGAAGCCATTATCAAAGTACTAGCAAGCTCTGTTAAGCCTTGAATAAGCATGGAAGTCACAATAGAATGGGAAAGCTAACTAATATTAAATTATCTATACGGAGGATTTCTCAGGGAGCAAGTGAAGAACTTCGAAGCCCATCCTTATGTTTAAATGCCATGACAAAATTCACCCATTCAATACAACAACAACATTAAGGAGCCATACATACATACACTTGGATAGTGATGGAAACTTGTGACAAAGATAGTGTCCAACAGTGTGTAGGAGAGGATAAAAACCACCGATTTCCATTAAGAAAAATATGAGAGAGTATTGTTGAAGGTGCTGATTGGTGTGGAGTCAATGGGACTGTGTTAAGTGGTGAGTTGAAGTGAAGAGATACTGAGAGCTTGTTGAAGAGAAGGATGAGGGATGTGAATTGGCTATTGTGAGAACTGGATAGAGTGCAGTTGTCCAAGATCAAAGGAGTCTTGGAACATTATAATACCAAGAGTAGAAGTTGATTTAGCAGCCAACCAAAGTGGTATATTTCTATGTATGTAAATGCCTTTGTTTTCAATTTGAGAACAATTGCATGAAGAGGTTGGTGGCTCTTAGAAATTAGGTGCTTCCTATCCTAAGGGTGTCAGTGCCTCCTATGAGTGTGTTCTCAAAAACCATCTGATGTAATTAATTAGGTCATTAATTTTACATCATAAAAACAAATAGATTGGTGGTTTTTTCCCTTTGGGTTTCCACATGAAAAATACCAGTGTCATCATGTGTATGTTTCTCATGTGATGAATTGTATGTACATGTGAATGTCTAATCTTGCTGCTCATTTTCTTTATGGATGAATACTTTCATAATTAATAGTCAGTAGAGGAAAGAATTTAAAATATATTTAGTGAAAATTGTATAAACCTCATTATTACTGATTCCCCCCCACAGTAATTCCTTATACCAAAAGAGAGCAAGTTAATAATGAAATGGGTTCAAGTCCTTATAGAATTTTATCACACATGTGAAGTACTTTGGGCACTTTAATTTACTAGCACAATAATACGTGTTCATCGATTTAGGATGGCGTGATAAATATCGAAGTGTGTGCTACATAAAGGGGATTGCATTGTCGAGATTTACTTTTTGAAGCATCATGCTAAGGAACAACGATGTTCCACACTAACAAATAGTGTTGTTTTATGCCAAGGATGAGTGTGATGTACCAATCCATAAATATAGGCTAAGAAAGGCACCTATAATGATTTTCATTGAAAATGATCTCACCTCATTGGTTTAGGATTAGACAAGGATGTTTATTCCTTGCAACCCAAAACAAGCGGGACTCCAAATTTTAGGTATGTGCTAAAAATTTGGGGTTTCTATATCTGCTAAAACACAATCATAGGGACTATAAGATATTTGGATGGAAGTGAAGTCCTTTGAATCCCTAAGAGTTTATAGATGTGAATATAAACAACAAATCTATGATTTAGTAATATTGATAGCGTTGAAAATAACAACAAGAAATGTTAAAAATAGCATCTAAAAATTCCAATTTAATTTGTCCTTAATTAAATTATGAATTGGAATGTAATTTTTTTCTCATAGCAACTTGTAATAGTTAAACTAAGTTAATTTGACTTAGTTAACTTAGGAATTTTGAGTTGGAAGTCTATCTAAAGTCATGTAAGTGCGATCCCTAAGATTTAGGGGTCCATATTGAGTTTATTTGAGTTGTAATTAGATAACTCAGTTTGACTGAGTTATAGAAATTTAAACTAGTTCTAACTGTTGGTAGAACTAGTAGAGGTCTAGTACTGAGTTGTTGCACCAATGCATCCTCAGTGCCACACTAGCTAACTAAAGGTTCACTCAATAATAACTCATGCATGTCAGTTCAGAGGAAGACCTAGTATAGACTAGAGTGCAGGGATAATGTACTATCAGTTGTATAATTTTCCGAGTTATACAGATGGTGCATGCAATCAGAGAAGGACCTAAGTTTTGATTGTGTGGTTATGGAAGAAGGATTTCCTGATTAAATAAAGGCTAATTCCTCTAGGAATTGGGAAAGGAAATAGGGGCTTGGAAAGTAGCAGAATAGGCTAAGGTTTGGGTTGAGCTAGCTTGTGAGCAAAGGGTTGATTATACTTGTGCAAGAGTTGTTCTGGTGAGAATAGGCTTTGTATTTTCACTCAGATTTCTCATTAATGCAATATAGATTGTAGGGGTTTTGAGTTGTGGCTTTCCCCGAATAAATATTATGTTATGTGACATTGACGTTCTCCTCTTGTTGATTATTGTTTTCATCAATCAATGGTTTCTGTTGTTTGAGAGTAGAGTAGATTATTGTCTTGTGTTTTAGGAAATTACATGAGTTTTGAATCTACAGGAAAATCTACATGGTATCATAGGTGAAGATAATATAATAGAGGATATTTCGAGTTTGGGGTTATAGGTGAAATTCGAATTTGTAATTCACACTTCAGGGTCAGTAAATGACTTTCTATGGTTTGAGACTCAAGTATGGCTTGGATGGAAGCTCAAATTACATAGCTTGGAAGGACAAGATGGAGGTAGTGTTCAAAGATAATGGCCTCAAGGAATTCATTAATCAAGACATTCCTAAGACTCCAACATCATATGCCAAAGATTTGGCTGAATGGAAGAAGTGTGTGGCAAAGGCGAGGTGAATTATCCTTGAGGGAGTTCGAGATCACATTGTCTCAAGTCTCCATGCCAACAAAACTCAGCATGCTATGTGGAAAGCATTGATGAACCTATTTCAGAACAACAGTGACCATAGGAAGTTGTCATTGAAGGACAAACTTTGAAAAATTAAGATGGAAATGGGTGACTCAATTCCTAATTGCTTGACCAAGTTCATCCATTGTCAGGATGAGCTTGGAAGTGTTGGAATCATTGTTTCCAAGGACGATATGGTGAGCCTAGCTCTTCTACAACTTCCCAAGAGTTGGCATAGTTATCAGGACTCTCTTAATGGGAGGGAGAACCTACCAGATTAGGAACGACTATGGTAAGATTTGGTAGAAGAGGAGTTTTGATAGAACACAAAAGATGGGGCCACTTCGGAAGAAGTGGAAGATGATTTTTCCTTAGCGAGTAAGGAAAAGAATGCCAAGGGAAAGAAATCACAAGGCGAGGTGGGTGGAAAGAAGATGTACTTGTCAAAAGTGAAGTGTTTTCACTGTCACAAGCGCGAGCACTATGCCACAAATTCCCATAAAGGAAATCAAGTAAGAAGGAGCCTATAGTAGATGTAGCAGGTGAAACTCTAGCTTCAGAATTCTAACTTGATTTCACTCTCAATGCATTCATGGACAACACTATCATAGGAGGCATGTGGTATCTTGATAGTGATGTCTCATTCCATATGACGGGGAACAAATATCTCTTTCGTGATTTTGAGGAGAAAGACCTCAAGTGGAAATAGAGTTTGGAGATGACGAGGTATAGTGCTACTAGGATCAGTACAGCTACCTTTCAGAGGGAGTCTGGCTCCCCTCTTAGAATCACAAATCTGATGTATGTTCCAGGGCTAAATAATAATCTTGTTTCCGTCGCAATATTGGAAGACCGTGGCTATGATGTGATTTTTAGTAAGGGAAAGGTTTTCCTTAGACAAATCGCCATGAGAAAAGTGAAATAGATCAATGTGTGAGTCAAGAACCTGTACGCTCTTGAGGTTCAAGATGCATGAAAATCCTTGAGGAGAAAGGAAAAGGTTACAGACTTTGTGGTTGAGAGGGAGAGTGAATTACCTCTCAACATGCAGCCCTAGAGGAAGCCTGAAAAGCAATCTCAGAAAATTGTTGAGTAGGCACAATTGGAGAAGCAAAAAGGAGACCGAGTGGAGGCATCCACTCATCTAGAGACCTCTAGTAGGGGGAAATTTTGAGCCAAGTGTGCTGAGGGATCACATGTAGCCATACCTCCAGGTGTGAGGTGGGTCGATGTGAACTAGTAGTCCCAAGAGGGTTGAAATTTGGCAGGGTCTATTAAGAGGCTTTGTCTCATGGATCGTACCTTTCTATGGGAGCCCAAAGTACATAGTAGTAGGAGGAATCAGTGGCGATTGATGCAATCAGAGATCAAAGTGACAAGGATAGATAATTCAGATACTAAAGAGCATAGAGAAGGGTTGACAATAGTGCAAAAAGGAAGAGTGAGCAGAAGCATAGAGTTTTTAGTTGATAGAGGCAGTAGCAGTCAGAGACTTTGGTAACATATGCATCATACTGATTCAGGTTGGATGTTTTTTTAGTTTCAGGAGTTGTTGTAGCAACAACACTAGAGAGAAGTGTTGCATGCAGGAAATTCCAAAGGTTCAGGATTGGGATAGAGTTGAATTCCTTTCTTTTTGAGACAGAGCGTTGAAAACAACAACAATAAATGTTAAAAATAACATCTAGAAATTCCAATTTAATTTATCCTTGAATTAAATTGTAATTGTTTTCTCACAACAACTTGTAATAGTTATACTAAGTTAAGTTGACTTGGCTAACTTAGGAATTTTGAGTTGGAAGTCTATCTAAAGTCATGTAAGTGTGATCCCTAAGTTTTAGGGGTCCATATTGAGTTTATTTGAGTTGAAATTAGATAACTCAGTTTGAATGAGTTATAAGTAGTTAAACTAGTTGTAATTGTTGGTGGAACTAGTAGAGGACTAGTAGTGAATTGGTGTGTCAGTTCATCCTTAGTGCCACACCAACTAACTAAAGATTCACTCAAGAATAACTCATGCATGTCAGTTTATAGGAAGACCTAGTTGAGACTAGAGTGTAGGGACAATGTACTATGACTTGTATCATTTTTCGAGTTGTGCAGATGGTGCTTGCAATTAGACAAGGACCTAATTTTGGATTGCACAAATATGCAAGAAGGATTTCCTCATTAAATAGAGCCTAATTCCTCTAGGAATTGAGTAAGGAAATAGGGGCTTGGAGAGTAGCAAAATAGGCTAAGGTTTGGCTTGAGCTAGCTTTTGATCAGAGAGTTGATTATACTTGTGTAGGAATTGTTCTGGTGTGTTACACTAAAATTTGTCACCATGACTATTTGCAGTTAGTATGGCTCCATCAACTGTCATACTATCCTCCTTGGCAAGTCTCATAACTCTGCTTTTCATGTCAAACTCCAAGAAAGAGAGAAAGTCTTTAAAAATCTATATATCTCTGGGTACGCAGTTTCTCTTAGCCTTACCTGCATGTACGCACCTCAAGTTCACAATACCTACGTACTTGTACGCTTTGTATGTAAAGGGGTGGGTGCGTACTCCTATAAAGGTCAAAAGGCGCAAGTTTCACTTCAAAAAAGTTACTTGTGGTCATTTCTAGAGCATTCTAGAAGCTTGTTTGACATGTATTGAGCGCCTCCAGATGGTTCATGTATCCCTATGAAAGAGGAAATTATCCCATCAAGAGGGGAGCTATCCCATCCAAAGAGGGGCTTATCCCATTGATGGTGGACCTGATTAACTTCCTCTAGAACACTATAAATACAGGCATTGGGCCAGAGGGAGGGGAGGTTGAAAGCTGAACATTCCTAAGGGTAGATGCTGCTGGAATTAGGACTCCCTTGTAGAGCTTGAGAGGAGAGATTCCCATCCTTTCCTAGCCTTATTTGGAAGTGGGTGAGCTGATCAAAGTAAAGGAAAACTCTTGCTGGACCCTAGGAGGGACCTGCACAACACCAAGGCTCAGGTTGTAATGGTTTCTTTTGTTTCCACTTAATACAAATAAACTCATTTTTCTCAACAGATTGTTATTCATGATTTGTTTCATATACTCCTTGGTCTGTATGTTGAATATGTTTTATTTTATAAGTTTATCAGGTGCTATTTAATATTTTGGCTTGTTAGTGAATGCAGGTTTCGAAGAGAAGGAGGAGCTCATCCAGATCGGCGAGGCTGGACTACTACAAAGCGTTGGACTAAAGGTATGTTATAATCATCTGATTACTTGTATTCTAAATGCATATTTAGAGAAAGGTAGTGTTTATTTGTCGTGTTTGTCACTAGAAAGCCTTAGCTTCTAGGGAGGTCGGTTTTGTCCGAAAAATTGACTCTTTCCGCATGACATGGTGAGAACAAGCTTTGTATTTACACTTTGATTTCTAATTAATGCAATATAGATATTAGGGGTTTTGACTTGTGCTTTCCTACGATAAATATTATGTTATGTGTCATTGATGTTCTTCCTCTTGCTGATTATTCTTTTCATCGATCATTGGTTTCCTCTATTTGAGAGTAGAGTAGATTATTTTCTTGTGTTTTAGGAAATTCCATGAGTTGTGAATGTACACGAAAATCTAAAATAGAGATTCCAAAAGAATTAGATAAGTTATTAAGTATGGTCTTGAAGGAAACAACTTCCCAAAGAATATGTTACCCCATTAGAAGAGTGTCATTTGTGAATTGTTGATGGTAGAAGGGGAATTATAGATGTTGGGCACCAAATATGCTTACCTTTTCCTTACATTTTCACCTATACTTCCATCCTTTTACACCAATTGATATGCATTTATTGTGATAAACCTATAAGGTAACCCTTCTTCCTAATGTCTCTTGGAATATTTAATTGATGAAGTAAAGTCATAGGCATTTTGCCTATGCGAACTACGAAAACTTGTTATTTCCATAGATTTCGATGAACAGGTATCGCCTTCACAGCTTGTAGCAGCAGTCCTGCGTTCACATCAGCTATTCGGCAATGTTGTAACAACATAACCAAATAGTAGTTGCTTTCAAGCCTATTTTGGATCTTTTCTATTATCGCTCTCTCAGCAATTAGTTGTTGTTCTAAACCGTTGTATATTTTTGGCATTAGTTGCTAGGTTTTGAGGAATATGTCATTCCCATGTATTTGTATAAAAGGGGTTTTATTCCTGTGCGAAGGGTTAGCCACACAGAGGCATATATTGTAACAACTCTACATATTAATCAAATACAAGCAAGTTGTTGTTCTCTTCTTAGTTGTGAATTAATGCAACCCTGATCAAAGAGCTAGGCTCGCTCTTCTCATCAGGTGTTGCGTATTTCTTTTGTGTGTGTTGTTTTCCATTATTGTGTGTTAATTCCTTATTGTCGTTACAAATATTTATTGATTGCTTTGAATGCCTTTTAAGTTCTACAATTTATTTCTAATTATTGTTACAATGATGCTTTGATTCTTTAGCCACGAATCCTTGGTTGATGTAAGATTGTAACCTTGCCCCTGCATATACCTTGCGCATTACCTTGAAAGTTGTATGCACCTGGATTGATGAATTAATGTGGAAAAGGGTGGAATAGTTATTCACACCTGGAAACCAACATTTTGGCACCATTGCTGGGGACCAACTGTATTTTATGGGATCCAAAACGCCATGGAAAACTTGGCCACCAATTGGAAATCAAGGTATATTATAGGATCCATCTCAATACTTTAATAATTTAAATATGGGTCCTCAGTCCATGCCCTATCCACCTATGTGGTCTCAATATCAGTTTCCACCTTGGCAATAGTGGGCCCCTCAAACTAGTTTGAATTCTCAATGGGTCTTGAACTGACGTGGACCCTCTCCTCTTGGACAGTTTCCCCAGTCAATGCCACAACATCAACTTCAGTTGCCCTCTAATATACCTCCTGGTAATCCACCTGTTCACCCCTAACTTCCTATCCAACCCAATCCGAAGCCTAACAATAAGGGGGCTCAACAAGATAACACCCTCAACCTGCCTTCATACAACATCTCTACCGCAAAAATTTTGTGAGATGAATTTGAGATCTGGGTGAGTAGTAGATGCTTAGCCCTCACCTATTATTATTGAACAAGTTGGTAGTGAGGTTAAAGAACCATAAAGAGTTGAAGAGAAATCAAACAAAGCTAGTAAAAATCAGACATCTCATCAACTACTAATTGCTCAAGAACACCGAGTTGACCCACCCTATTCTAAAAGATTGGCCTTGAGTAGACAGATCCCTCAAGCTGAGTTTGACCTACTAGGGGAGTTACAAAATCTATTTGTTAAGATTCCCCTATTACAAGCTATAAGGGATGTGCCTATATATGCAAAAACTCTTAGGGAATGTCGTGTTAAAAAGCCTTGAAAGAAATCAAGGGACCCACTCACCATTCATGTGATGGGAAAATTATCAGATTTTATGATGGGAAAGGCTATGCCTATGAAGTATGGGGACCCGGGGAACCCAATTCTAACTGTGCAAATTAATGGAGTGGAAATTCCAAATGTGTTGGTAGATTTGGGTGCTGCTATAAATGTCATCACTGCTGAAGCTATGCATACATTGGGTCTTCGAAACTTGAAACATACACCTATGGTGTTAGAGTTGGCAGATAGATCTACAGTCAAACCGGTAGGGAAGTTAGAAGACATTACAATCTCAGTTGATTCATGGCATTACCCTGTGGATTTCCTAGTACTACAAACGCAGTCCCCAACTGGTGGCCATCCCTTGATTCTGGGAAGACCGTGGTTAGCAACAGTAGATGCCTACATTGGGTGTCATTCTGGGAATATGGTTATCTCAAATGGGCAGGTTACTAAAAACCTTGTGTTATATCCTCCTGCATAACCTAGCCCATCAGTGAAGCCATCTGGTCGCAAGAAACCTTTACCAAAGGAAGAGTCTGAATCTGAGGATGAAGAATTAGGAAAAGTCCTTACTATTGGGTAGACCCTTCAACTGAAAATAGAAACAGAAGATGATACAATTACCACCTTCATTAGTGACCCTTGTTTTGTTTCAGATTCAAATCAACGAATTCTAGAATCTATTTTGAGCTGTGAAACACAGGAAATTATTGAAACAATAGATGGATTTGAAAAGCTACCTAGAACTGTGTCCCATGACAGCATTCCTATGGAGGTAGAGCTAGGGTAGAGCCTTCGCCTCAGACTATACAGACATGAAGGGGATTCTTGCCAATCTATGTACCCATCATATATACATCAAACAAGATTGTCATCCTGTGAGATAACCCCAGAGGTGGATGAACCCCAATTTGAAAAACATTGTCAAGGAAGAACTTCAAAAGCTGTTAGAAGTAGGGTTTATTTACCCCATGTTGGACAGCCAATGGGTTTCCCTGTTGGTGATTTTTCCCAAGAAAAATGGTAAATGACAAATATGTGTACATTACGGAGAATTACATAAGGCAACACAAAAATTCCATTTCCCTTTACTTTTCATTGATCAAGTCTTAGATACTTTGGCTAGGAATAAGTTCTTCTCCTTCCTAGATGGATTTAGTGGGTACAACTGATCCTAATTAGATCCACAAAAGAGTGTCTAGAACCTTGAATATCGAGTTGAACAAATCATTGAAAATTCCAAAACAATGATCAAAAATGCCTTGAACCAGTGGTAATGGCCGCCAACGTAGAACGACGAGGACCTCCGTCAAAGCGCACTGACCGAGGCCCATGGAGACTGCACAGGGGGTCAAAACAGCACCTAGGAGCCCCAGATCGGGAAAAGGAGGTGAATTGTGCACCACGCATTGCTGGGAAAACAGGGCTAAAGTGGAAAAGCATTAAGCACTCGGTCGCGTTGGGATCTGGAGAAACACGGGCGGAGAAACAAAAAGCACTAAAGGACAAACGTGGGACCCGTGCTATGGAAAACAGATGGTATTGATTGGGGCGCCCTTGAACGGTAAGGGGATTCGGAAGAGAGCGGAGCGATCCCACTCAGCGATCGACGCGTGGCAGCGGAGGTGAGAGAAAAACCACCGTTGATCGCTCGCTATCGGTCGAGCAAGTCAACGACGCTCGACATGCATATGACATTGGATCTGGAGCAGCCCAGATCGAACGACTGAGATTGCGCCTGAGGGAGGAAGTAGAATCGACAGGGGATTAAGCCGAGTTCTAAAGAGATTTGGGGTTCGTTTGACCACCACGGTGGAGAAAGAATGCATACCCAGCGTAATGGAAGAAACAAACTAACGAAGCATGCTGGCACCAATTAAATGGAGACACGTGGCCACTTCCCAAGCGTTCATGCTGACGCCGAACAGAGAACTCCAAGCGCAGCTGTAGAAGGTGAATCGACGCAGGCGGGAGAGAAACCACACAGGCATAGGGATCAAATGGCTAAAGCCATAAACAGAGACGGTCGGAAAAGGAGACAGAAAGGGAGAGATAGAGAGAAGAGAAGAGTTAAATAGAAACCTGAATTGAGAGGAGTCCAAGCAACCAAGAGAGACAGTGAACACAGAAAGCAGTAAAGCCAAGCAGAGGAGAGAGAGGGCTGAGCTGACCACAAGCAACATCAAGCACTAGAGAGCTTGAAGATTCAAGCCTTCCCATAGAGGAATTTGTCCTGATCGAGCATCACAGTTGGCTCTTTCCATTGTAAACCAAGGGTCACAGAGTGGGTAGGAAGAACAAGAGTCTGTGTACTCCGAGTGGCTTGGGGAATCCAAGAACCACCCTACCAAGAAAAACATGTTTCAGGAGAACTTGCATTGAGTCCCTGTATTTGTAATTCTCTGCTCAAGCACACAATAAAACAAAGCCACCATTGAAGCTGGACCGAGATGTATACTTGGAGAATAGGGTGAACTCCTTATTAAAATTGTTTGTGTCTTTGTGTTGCTTACTTTATTTCTCTACTGTCTTTCCATTTAAATGTCTTTGTATTGGCAATCTAATCGATCCGTTTCTTCAATAACACAGAACACACACACCAGCACATGAGTCTGTAATACCTTTTATTTTAATAAATCTTTAACTGATGGCACTCATAGAGTGATTATCAGATCAAGTGGTATCATAGCTCTAGGCCGTAAGGTTAGACAAGCTTGTGTTGGTTTAGTTGTGAATGCTCACTAGATGAAAGCTCAAATTAGGAGAAGGATAGTTGGAGGAAACTAATCCTGAAATTGGGAGAGTCTATTCTCGGAAGACAATGTCAGAGGAAGGTTCTATAGGGCCAAAACCTCAATTCATAGAAAGTTTCCTAGCTATAAAGTATATGGTAGAGGAAATGTATAGAGACTTTAGAAAGCATAGGGATGAAGATTAGTCAGGATATAAACAAGATAAAGAAAAAGATGAGTCTCATTTCCATGACCACTCCAAAGGAAAGGGGAAAGAGGAAAACTTTCTCACACCTCCTAATAGCCCTGTGCATAATAAGAAAGCATATTCGATTAAGTTAGATGTTAAATTTGATTTTCCTATATATGATGGAGAGATAAATTCTGAAAAGTTGGACAATTGGATAAGACAAATTGATGTGTATTGTTGGGTACATAACATAGACTCAGACAAGAGTAAGATTCAACTGGAAATCCTACGCCTAGGAGGCAGTGCCTTGGTTTGGTGGGAAGGCAGAACCCAAGATGATATGAAGAAGAATGGTAAGACCATCTCTGTCTGGAGTGAATATGTTGTTGCCATCAAAAAGTAGTTCTATCCATTGGCCTACATGGAACAAGCCATGATGAGTTGGAAAACTCTTCGGCAGTTGAAAGGGCAAAGTGTACAAGGGTATACTCAAGAGTTCAGAAAAATAGCATTGATGTTGGTATCTCATTAGACTCACCAGAGACTCTTTTGAAGTACATTGGTGGTATACATAGATACATGAGGCATACCATCCTCATGTTTAATCCCAATAGTATAGATGAGGTATCTGTACAAGCTACTCATCTAGAAGCTAGAGGAAAGAATGGAAATCCAGAAGTTGGGGGACCATCCCAACCCTCTGTAAGCAAGAGAAAGGAGAAAAGGAAGCAGAAGTGGAAAGCAAGGAAGGCTAACACTGCACAATAAGGCAAAGCTTCATGCACTCATTGTAAAAAGGAGGGGCATAATGATGAGAACTATTGGATTCTGCATCCAGAGCTGAGACCTAAGAAGTCCGAGCGCAAGAAGAAGAAGACTGCTATAGCTATTTAGAAAGATTTGGGGTTAGACTTGGGAGATGAAACAATCATTGCAGCCATAGGTATAAAAGGTAAGAATTCTGAAGCATCTACTAGTAATTCTACTCAATTTGTTGTTGATGAAGAACATGAGAGAAAAAGACATGAGCTTTTCCATATTCAAGTTGTTTCCAAAAATCAAAAGATTGATACTTTGTTTGATAGTGGCTCACAAGTAAATTTGATTTCTGAAGCAATTGTAAAGAAATTTGGATTAGAAGCTACACCTCATAAGAAACCATACCCGTTAGGATGGTTGAATAATAAAGCACAACTACAAGTGACTAGACAGTCCAAACTCAAGTTTTCTTTTGGGTCAGCATTTGTAGATGAGGTTGAATTAGATGTAATTCCTTTAGATATATGTGGAATTGTTTTGGAAAGTCCCTACTTGTATGATAGAAAAGCTATTTTCTATAGAGCTGAGAACAAGTATCGACTTGTTAAAGATGGAATCGAATACTTTGTAAGGGCTCATAAGCTCAAGAATAACTATACTCTCATCAAATCAGGACATATGAAAAGAATGATAAATTCATGCAAACATTTCTTACTAATGGTTGTAAAGGAAAAGAAATCTGATAAAACCAATGTATTTAGGGGCTGTAATGCTGATCAGCAAGCTAATATAGAAAAGATTGTTTCAGAGTATGATGTCTTATTTCAAGAACCTAAAGGTCTGCCACACAAAAAGGGAATAGTTCATGATATTATTTTGCAACAAGATGTTCCTTTGCTTAACATTGGGATGTACAGGTTGTCTGCTTTAGAGAATGCTAAAATCAAGAAGCAAGTGCAGGAGTTGCTCGAGAAAGGGTTCATTAGGCCTAGCACATCACCATGTGGGTCACCCATCATCTTGGTGAGAAAGAAAGATGGCTCGTGGAGAATGTGCATTGACTACCGAGCAATAAATAAGATAACAATAACAAATTGTTATCCCCTTCCTCGCATAGATGATCTTTTAGATCAATTGAAGGAAGTTGTTTATTTCACCAAGCTGGATTTGCATAGTGGATACCATCAGGTCAGAGTTGCAGAGCAAGATGCATGGAAGACTACTTTCAAAAAAAAGCAGGGATTGTATGAATGACTGGTTATGCCTTTTGGCCTAACTAATGCTCTTGATACTTTCATGAGATTAATGAATGATGTACTCAGACCTTTTCTTGATGATTTTGTTATTGTGTATCTAGATGACAATCTAATTTTTAGTAAAACGTGGGAAGAACATTTAAAGCATGTTAAGAAGACATTAGATGTTTTGAGAAGAGAAAAACTTTATGTTAAACTCTCCAAATGTAACTTTGACAAAACCTCTCTAAATTATTTGGGTCACATAGTAGGGGGAGGTGAATTGAAAATAAATCCCTCTAAGGTGGCAGTCATTGTAAACTGGCCTAAACCCCAGTCTGCTACAGAACTGAGAAGCTTCTTAGGAGCAGCACAATATTGGAGGAAGTTCATTTCAAATTTTTCCTCAATTGCAGCTCCCTTACATGCTTTGATAGGATTGAACAAGGTGTTTCAGTGGGGAGGAAAAAAACAAAAAGCCTTTGACACCTTGAAAGAAAAGATTAGTACAGCACCTGTACTAGCAAAATAGATTCAGCAAAATGTGTATTTTGATACCCTGTAGTAAACAGATTACAACTGAACAAATTGCAAAATTATTCTTTGAAAATGTATGGGTTCATTTCAGATTACCCACTTCTATTGTATCTGATCGAGACACCCAATTTGTGGGGAAGTTTTGGTCAAGTCTATGGGAACTAATGGACACCAAGTTAAAGAAAAGCACAGCTTTTCATCGACAAACAGATGGCCAGACAGAAGTAGTTAACATGACGGTGATCCAGTTACTGAGAGGATATTACAGCAAACACCCTAAGCTTTGTGATGAACACTTGTGTTATGTGCAGCATGCTTACAATAGAGCCAAACACTCTTCTACACGGAGATCTCCCTTTGAGACCTGCTTTGGTTTCGTACCAAGGTCTCCTTTGGATTTTGTCTTTGGTAAAGATACCATGGTTGATAGACACAGTGATGTGGACAAGGCAACTAGGTTCATTGAACAGATCTAGGAGATACATCAGGCAGTACAGGAACAGCTGGAAAAGAGCTAGGCCAAGTACAAGGCTAAGCATGATAAGCATCGAATGGAGCATAGTTTTCAAGTTGGAGAGCAAGTCTAGTTGTATATCAGCAAGGATAGGATGCAAGGTGAAGGTAAAAAGCTAAAGCCTATAAGGTATGGACCCTTCAGGATAATTGAGAAGGTTGGTGAAAATTCCTTCTGCCTTGAGCTGTCAGCTTACATGTACATCTACTCAGTCGTAGATGTAGACTGTTTGAGGTTGTTTGAACCTTCAATGATTGAGGACCCTAAAGAGCAGAGTCAATTACCTTCTGTTGATGACCTTCTACCTGAATATCTTAATGAGTTGCAAGAAGATACAGTGCTGGACAGGAAGGTAAAGACAATGCGCAGTGGACGAGTGGAATACCCCAGGATTGGGCTTAAGGGTTCGAAGCCGAGCAGTGCGAAGTGGATTGAGATTGGACAAGTGAGATAGCAGTTTCTTCACTTAGTCAATGCTTGAAAATAAAACCAACTTTTGGTGGTCCAAAAGCTTTTTTAATAGGGAGTTCATGATCCGAATTGGATCCACAAAAGACTGTCAAGAACCTTGACTGTATCGAGTTGAACAAATCCTTGAAAATTCCAAAACAACGATCAAAAATGCCTCGAACCAGTGGCAATGGATGCCAACGTAGAATGACGAGGACCTCGGCCAAAGTGCGCTAACCGAGGCCCATGGAGACTGCGCAGGAGGTCAAAACAGCCCCTGGGGGCCCCAGATTGAGAAAAGGAGGTGATTGGATAAAGTGTAGAAGTCTTAAGCACTCAGTTGCATTGGGAGCCGGAGAACCGCGGGCAGAGAAGCAAAAAGCGCTAAAAGACAAAGGTGGGACCCACACTCTGGAAATTTGGCTATATTGATCGGGGCACCCATGAACGGTAAGGGGTTTTGGAAGAGAGCAGAGCAATCCCACTCAGCGATCGACACATGGCAGCTGAGGTGAGAGAAAAACCTTCGTTGATCGTGTGCTATCGGTCGAGCAAGTCAACCGTGCTCGACATGCGTATGACGTTGGATCTGGAGGAGCCTAGATTGGATGGCTGAGATTGTGCTCGAGGGAGGACATGGAATCGGTAGGGAATTAAGCCAAGATCTAAAGAGATTTGGAGTCTGTTTGACCACCATAGTGGAGAAAGAATGCATACTCGGCATAACGGAAGAAACGAACAGACGAAGCATGCTGGCACTAGTTAGATGGAGACGTGTGGCCACTTCCCGAGCATTCATGCTGAGGCTGAACAGGGAACTCCAAGCATAGCTGTAGAAGGTGAATTGACGCAGGGGAGAGAGGAATCTAACAAGCATAAGGATCGAATGGCTAAAGCCATGAACAGAGACAGTCGGAAAAAGAGATAGAAAGGGAGAGACAGAGAGAAGAGAAGAGTTAATTGGAGACACAAATTGAGAGGAGTCCAAGCAACCAAGAGAGACATTGAACACAGAGAGTAGTAAAGCCAAGCAGAGGAGACAGAGAGCTGAGGACCACAGGCAGCATCGAGCACCAGAGAGCTTGAAGATTCAAGCCTTCCTATAGAGGAATCTATCCGGATTGAGCATCATAGTTGGCTCTTTCCACTGTAGAGCAAGGGTCATAGAGTTGGTAGGAAGAACAAGAGTTTGTGTACTTCGAGTGGCTTGGGGAATCCAAGAACCACCCTGCCAAGCAAAACCTGTTTCAGGAGAACTCGGATTGAGTCCCTATATTTGTAATTCTCTGCTTAAAGACACAATAAAACAAGGCCACCACTGAAGTTGGACCGGAGACGTAGCCCTGGAGAATAGGGTGAACTCCCTATTAAAATTGTTTCTGTCTTTGTGTTTCTTACTGTATTTCTCTGCTGTCTTTCCATTTAAATGTCTATGTATTGGCAATCTAATTGATCCATTGCTTCAATAACACAGAACACACACACCAACACATGAGTCTGTAATACCTTTTTTTTTTAATGAATCTTTAACTAATGGCACTCATAGAGTGATTATCAAATCAACAACCAGATCCAAATAGCTCCCGAGAATCAAGATAAAACCACTTTCACATGCCCTTGGGGAACTTTCGCATACCGAGTCCTTCCATTTGGCCTCTATAATGCACCTGCAACATTCCAAAGGGAAATTTTAGGGATTTTCTCTTATCTGGTAGATGACATTGTTGAAATTTATATGGACGATTTTACTCCATGCAAGGATTCATTCGAAGAATGGCTGGAACATCTGGAAAAAGTTCTTGAAAGATGTAAACAGACACATGTCTCTTTGAGTACAGTAAAGTGCCACATGATGATGGAGGAAGGAATAGACTTGGGATATTTACTTTCAGGTGTTGGAATTCAGATGGATCCATCTATGATAAAGGTAATATTGCACTTTCCAATACCCAAAACAACCACACAGGTATGTAGCTTTATCGGTTGCACTGGTTATTATAGGCGCTTTATATCGAATTTTGCTAAGATAGCACATCCACTTTTTCAATTTCTTAAAAAAGATGTAGATTTTGTGTGGACAGATGACTGTGATGCAGCCTTTGTGAAGATCAAGGAACTTGTCTGTAGAACTCCGATCCTTTGAGGGCCGGACTGGACATTACCATTTCATATCTATGTTGATGCCTCTCAGACAACAATTGGGGCAGTTTTGGGACAACAAGTAGACAAGGTGCCATATGCAGTTTACTATGTTAGTAAAAACTTGGCTCTTGCCGAGTTAAACTACACAGTGATTAAGAAAGAATTCATTGTTGTCATCTATGCCATCAACAAGTTTCGACATTATATTACCGGGTATCCTACCTTTGTACAAACTGATCATGCAGCAATCAAGTATCTGATGAATAAACCCATTACTCCTAGTCATACTACAAGATGGATGCTATTACTTCAAGAATTTGACATCACCATTGTAGAAAAACCAGGAAAGGATAACGTGGTTGTTGATTTTCTATCTAGAATAGATAATAATGTTGAAAGTAAAACCATAGAAGATAGTTTTCCAGATGAGCATCTTTTCTCAATTTATTCTAACACTCCGTGGTATGCAGATATTGCTAACTATCTTGCTACAAGGAAAGTACCTTGTCACTTGTCATACAGGGAACAACGGAAAATTATTCATCATAGTATCCGATATTCATGGATGGCAGGATACCTTTTTCACACAGGGGTTGATCATCAGATTCGGCGCTATGTATTTGAGGATGACATTTATGAGATATTGAAGGTTTCCCATGATGGCCCTTGTGGAGGACATTTTGTAGATAAAATAACAAGCCACAAGGAGTTGCAAATGGGATATTATTGGCCTTCTATCTTTCGGGATGCTCAAGATTATGTCCAAAGATGTGACAGTTGTCAACGCATGGGGCAACTTGAAAAATCAGATGAAATTCCATTGCAGCCCCTGGTAGTCCTTGAACCTTTTGAGAAGTGGGCAATCAACTTCATTGGGACTTTTAACCCACCTTCTCATCGAAAGGTTCACATTCTAGTCTGCACTAATTATGTGACTAAGTGGGTGGAAGCCAGAGCTATTGTGAAAGAACTAGAACAGGTGGTTTCAAATTTTCTTTTTGAAGAGATTTTTGCTCGATATGGTACTCCAAGGGAGATTGTTTTAGATCGAGGGGCATAGTTCATATCCCACATGATAGCAAGGCTTATGCAGAAATATGGAGTCAAACACAGGGTGACAACTCCATACCATCCCCAGGCAAATGGACAGGTAGAAAGTACAAACAAGGTGTTGGAAAATATCTTGACAAATACTGTAGCAAGCCATCATTGGGATTGGTCTTAGAAACTTCCAAAAGCTCTCTGGCATACAAGACAAGATGGCAGAACAAAACTGGGTTTTCACCATTTGAGTTAGTCTATGGGAAATCCCCCTTGTTTCTAATAGAATTTGAGATCATAACACTCAAAAGAGCTTTGGAAGTAGGATTAGACTTATCGAAGGCTGGGAAACACCAGCTGGAATAGCTAAATGAGTTATATGAAATCCATTCAGTGGCTGTCCAGAAAACTACTTCTATTAAACAACAGAGAATGAAATGGCACGATAAATTTATGAAGAAGCTGTTTCATAAGGAGATTGGGCACTTCTCTATGACTCCCATCTTAAATATTTTAAAGGAAATCTTTGTACTCGGTGGATGGGACCCTATGAAGTGGACGCTATATTTGACAATGGAACAGTCAGATTGGTTACAATAGATGATACTCATGCTTCCTTCTTAGTGAATGGACACCATCTGAAATTATACCACCGTCCAACTTCTAAGGAAACCTTCATCAAACATCTCTTTCATAAATCTGGTTTGATGGTTGTTGGTGTAGAGAATGCTTCCTCTACATTATCCTCTTAAAATAATAATAATAATAATAGTATGTTGTTACTAACTTGTTTGTCTTTTGTAGGAATAACGATGAAAATCTGATGAGGAGAAGTTGACAATTTTTTTTCCAAGTAGTAGTTGATGTTGTTACTCTGCCACTCTTGTTACTCCTGAAAAAATTTCTATGTATCGGATGTTGTTACTCCATCGCTGTTGTTACTCTGTCGATGTTGTTACTCTGCCACAATTGTTACTCCTGAAATTTTTTCTAAGTTTTGGGTGTTGTTACTCCACAGCTGCTATTACTCCGTCGGTGTTGTTACTCCACCGTTGTTGTTACTCTGTTGGAGCTCTTACTCCGCGGCTGTCATTACTCTGTCGGTGCTATTACTCTGGTGCTGTTACTCCGTCGGTGTTGTTACTTTGCCATTGTTGTTACTCTGCCACTGTTGTTACTCCGTTGTTGATGTTACTCCGACGGTGTTGTTACTCTGCCACTGCTTTTACTTTGTCAATGATGTTACTTCGCCACTGCTGTTACTCTACTGCTGCTATTACTCCGTCACTGATGTTACTCTGCTAGTTACTTTGTCATTACTCCACCGCCAGGTAGGTCCCCATGTACATCTTTGTTGACTCTTACAAATTCGATTAAAATATTCCATCGATAAGACGCATACTTGTCGTGGATGAATACATTTAAGTTCGGGGGATCCCGTCATAAGTAAATGATGACGTATTTAAAACCATAATAATGACATATCACGTATCATTATTAAATCTTATGCAAGAAGTACATTCATAAATTCCATGATTTCGTAATAATTATTTTGATGCATTGGAATTTGGTTTACGTACATTCAATAACCAATCAATCTTTTCAATTCATACGAATTAATTACCGCAATCATTCCATCACACTTACCATGATTTTCCATAATTCTTTGTGTTTTTCAAAAAATTACTGGCCGCTTTCACCACCTTTTATCCCACGTCCCACCATGTCATTACCCATCACTGTAATTTGGTTGTTGTTACTCTCTCCCCCAACAGCTGACTGCATCCAAGTGTTGTTACTGTTTCTACAACAATGGGTGGGTTGGCTATGTGTCACGAGCCGGAGGATACCACCTTGGTCCATAACAATAGAGAGGTGTGGCAGATTTTCATCAATGCAGGTTGGGATGTTTATTTTAACAAGTTGCAGGGATTCGATGAGGGGATTGCAGTGGAATTCACACTCAATTTGAATGAAGACAGCTCTCAGGTCAGAGGGATAGAAATCTCTGTCACAAAAGAAATTACTACAAAAGTTAGCGAATTTCCTAAGCAAGGACAGAGCTGATTTTCACGAAGGACTTCCCTCCCAGAGTTTCTTGAAGTATTTCTATAGGCTAGTGAGAGCGTCATCCAAAAGGGTGGGGGTATGACCAGAACTCATTACCACATCCATGGGGCAATGTAGTAGGTTTTGTGATGAAACACATAACCTACGAAGGATGGTACACCACTGTATTCAAGTATCATTTCAAGGTGTTAGCTCGTCTTCGATTTCCACAGTCAGAGGTCTTCTCTTTGAACATGCCTTTCTTTTTGTTGAAGAGCCTACAATTGATGGCACATTTCGCCCAACGTTCATTACCGGTTGTAGCAGTTATCACTAATCACGGGTTGGTTCGATTACTGGTCATGCATGCATTGACCCAATTTCAAATTCCTTGGACGGTGTTTCAGGAATCAACAGAAGAAGAAGTAGCAGCTGTTATAGCTACTAGAGAAGAGGAATCGAAGAGAATGGAGGAAGAACCAGCAGAGGATGAGTACGTAGACCAAGAAGAACCTAAAGAGATGGAAATGGAGGAATAGAAACCAAAGCAATGAAGGGAGCTTGAAGTGGAAGAAACAGTCGGTGCTACAACCAAGGCTGTTACACAAGAACCAACCTTGGCTATGGAGCTGATGGAAGAAGAGAAACCAGAGCAAGAAAGAGAGCTTGAAGTGGAAGAAACAGTCGATGCTACAACTAAGGTTGTTACACAAGAACCAGCCTCGACTGTGGAGTCGATGGAAGAAGAGCAACCAGAGGAGGAAAGGCTCGAGACAGAAGAGACAGTTAGTGCTACAACCGAGGCTATTACACAAGAATGAGCCTTGACTGTGGAACCAATGGAGGAAGGAATTATGGACACAATGGATGGGATTGACACGGTGATACAAGAATCCACTTTTATTAATGAAGTGCCAGAGGAAACAATGTCAGCACCATCTGCTCAGGAAGTGTCGGATACGGGTGGTGGTGCCAGACAAGAACCACCAGCAACCCATCCGGTCTCGGAAAATGTGGAAAGGATGAGTGCTGAGGTTGATACTCTCCCACAAGAACCAGTGTCAACCGCAAGACAGGAGTTAACACATGAGGACGCCTCGAGCCAGAGCAGAATTGTCACAAGAGGAAGCCTCAGGCTAGAGCAGAAATGTCACAGGAGAAGGGAAGGAACTCGAGGTCACAAACAGAGATGGTGCAGACCAAGGAGAAAAAAATCTTTCAGTCTCCTTTTGCGCCACCATTCCAAGACGAGTGAGAGTGTCTCGTTCTCCCCGATGCTCAGAAAGGAGGTTGTTGTTCCTCCCATTTTAAAGTTTGATGGGTCCGTTAAAGGTTCATCTGTTGTTAGTCTGTTGGCTGTTGATTCTCAGCAAGGCCATCCCGAAGAGCAGAGGGAGGAGGAACACCTTGCAGAAGAATGGGAACATCGAGTGGACGAAGGAGGTGTTGTTCAGGCAACAAATACCCTGGAGCGTAGAAAGGAGGAAGAAATAATTGCTTCTAAAATAGGGGAACTAAGTAAGGAGAGTCTGGTAGAAGTACCTATGGATACTCCTCCAAGTGATCCACCAGTTGCAGAGCTGATTGTGTTAATTTTCAAAGAGGAAGCAATTGCTCTGGAAAAAGGGGAACCAAGTAGGGAGAGCCCGATAGATGGACCAGTGGATGCTCTTCCGAGTAATCCACCACCTGCTAAACCAGCTGCAGGGCTAGTTGAGTTGGTTGTCAAACAAGAAGCAATTTCTCCCGAGAGGGAGGAACCAAGGACGGATAATCCTACAGAAGGACCAGTGGATACTCCTCCGAGTAATCTGCCACCTGTTGAACCAGTCGCAGGGCCAGATGAAGTGGTTGTTAAGGAGGAATGGATAAAACTGTAAGAATAGAGGAGGCCTCCCCTTAAAAAGAAATATCAACTACAGTTCAGGGACACAATGCAGTTGGAAACAGAGGTTTGAAGGTTGAGAAGATAGGTGCCTCTACTTAAGAAATAGGTAAGAAAGTATAAACAGTGGGTTAAGAAGCCTAAGACCACGGTGGTCTAAGTAGCAACACGGGTAGACGATGTGTGGACGACCTCTACTGCTACTCAAATAGATCCTATCGAGAACTTGTTCGATGGTCATGAATTATCTTTAATAGCCGAGATTCAAACTTGGAAATCCACCTCAGCCCGTTATCAGAATGAGGTGAAAAGGATCCAAGAACAATTGTCCAAAGCTATCTTTGAGTATATAGAGCGAGTGGACATATTATGGTTGAGTTATGTAAAGTAGAAGCTCAAAGCAAAACGGTTGGAAAGGCAAGTGCTAGAATTGAGGACTGACAAAGAACAGATGTTCATCTTGGGACAACGGGTAATGGAATGCCACCCTCCTGCTTCTAGTTATGCCTTGTTCTTGCATGAGCAATTTCTTCTCTTCTATTTGGAAAGCATTAAGAAGGAGGTCAGTCATGAGATCAAGGACTTTGTACAGTTCCTCCATATACTGAGAATCCATGACTTGGTAACCCAACATTTGATGTGTGAGCTTTATCTTCATGAATATTTCCTACACAATGACAAAGAGTTTAACCCAGTCCCATATGTGGGGGACATTCATTTAAGGGATCTCACCTCCTATAATATCAACCAGATAAAATGGTATAAGGTTTCTAATACATTTGAGTCAAATCAAAACACGAAGTCTCTTATGATGAGAGGGGAGCATGAATGGTCTGTGACTATGTACAATAAGCACAACACCTTTTTAGAGATTGAGGGAAATAGAGAACGGATGCTGAGGACACAAAAGTGGTGTATTGACCTTTGTGTCAAACAAATAGTCACATTTCAAGACAAGGCCCTTGATAGTTGTCAAAAGAGGTGGATGATGTCACCTACAGCTGTCTAGAACAGGGAACCTTTTGGAGCGCCAAATTTGCACGGGCACTAAGTTATGTGCCAAGATATGTAGCATGCATCTAAACATATGGGGTCTAGTGGATGGGACTCTGGTTCAGGTTCCCCATCATTTGGTTGTGAGCAGAACATTATACCCTAGCATACAATGTACTAGATGATTGGCGGAAGAATGTCCTTCTCTCAGAAGGGTACAAGCCCCTAAGAACAAACATGGCAGATGAGTATGATCTCGCCCAGCTCCACGCTGACTACAGTCATTCTAACCCAGACTTGCGAAAGCGATGAGCTACATGAGGGCATGTAGAAGGCTAGTTGGGGGGAGATGTTGGGCACCAAATCTGCTTATCTTTTCATTACATTTTCACCTATCCTTCCATCATTTTGCACCAATTGATATGGATTTATTGTGATAAACCTATAAGGTAACCCTTCTTCCTGACGTCTCTTGGAATATTTAATTAATGAAATAAAGTCACGGGGATTTTTCCTATGCGAACTACTAAAACTTGTTATTTCCACAGATTCTGGTGAACACGTATCACCTTCATAGCTTTAGCAGCAGTCTCGCATTCACAAAATCTATTCAGCAAAGTTGTAACAACATAACCAACTCGTAGTTACTTTCAAGAATATTTTGGATCTTTTCTATTCTCGCTCTCTCAACAATTAGTTGTTGTTCTAAACTGTTGTATATTTTGGGCATTAGTTGCCAGGTTTTGGGGAATATGTCATTCCCATGTATTTGTATAAAAGGGGTTTTATTCCTGTGTGAAGGGTTAGCCGCACAAAGGGATATACTGTACAATTCTTTACATATTAATCAAATACAAGCAAGTTGTTTTTCTCTTCTTAGCTGTGAGTTAATGCAACCCTGATTAGAGAGTTGGGCCCGCTCTTCTAATGAAGTGCTGCGTATTTCTTTTATGTGTGTGCTGTTTTGTACTATTGTGTGTTAATTCCTTATTTTTGTTACAGATCTTTATTGATTGTTGTGAATTCCTTTTAAGTTCTGCAATTTATTTCTAATTACTATTACAATGATGCTTTGATCCTTTAGCCACGGACCCTTGGTTGATGTAAGATTGTAACCTTGCCCCTACATATACCTTGCACATTACCTTGAAAGTTGTACGCACCTAGATTTATGAATTAATGTGGAAAAGGGTGGAATAGTTTATTCACACTCGAACAACAACAATAGATACATGTAGATATACCCTTAAGGATACCTGCATGAACAATAGATTTTATGACTCAACATAGTCCTTCCACCACATAGATAAAAAGGTAACGACAAAGGAGATCCCCTTGCACAATGCTTCTTGAGAGGATAAAAGTGGGAGATAGGAATCCATTAATAAATATAGAAAAAAGAATGGCACAAGGTCCATAACCTCATGTATTCTTGTATCTACAAAACCAAAAGCCTCGAGTATGTGAAAGATAAATTTCAAGCTAAGATGATCAAAGGCTTTAAATATATCCCTTTCAATGAGCATTTAAAAGCATTTAAAAGATTTAAATGAGAAAATATGTTAATGGATTAAGAAAATACCATCCAAAATTTTCCTACCTTTAAAGTAACTAGTCTATTGAGGAGATATGAGAGAAGGAAAGAGAGGCTTAAGCGTATTATCAATCACTTTAGAAATAATTTTATAAATAACATTAAAAATAACTATGGAACGAAAACTTGAAGGAGATTCATGCTAATAATTTTTATGAATTAGAGAGATAAAATGAGTGTCTAGAGATAAAATGATAGAAGAGGAGGATTTGGTGTCCTCAACTAATCTCCAGAGATCATGTCCCATTATTTTCAAATAACCTTGAAAATAATTTGTAGTAAACCATTTGGCCTTGGATATTTTCACCTCAGCATTCCTATAACTAGCTCTTCTACCTTGGTCATGGTAATTTCCCTCAATAACATTGTTTTTTCTCTTTGATGTGGCTAACCGTTGTATATGTTTTGTTATTTTTCAAATGGAATGCCTTCTATCCTAGATTGGTTCCATTAATATGTCCTGGTATGGTCCATTAATTCCTTTGTAATCTCCATATACTCTTCAAGATTTTGATTTTTAGAGTTCTTTATACTCACACTTTTGTTGTGTTGTTGGTGCTGAATCATGGAACTATGAAAGAATTTGGTATTCTTCTCCCCTTCCTTGAGCCATTAGACTCTAGGATTTTGTTTGCATAAAATATATTATTATTTTAGATGTTGTTCTAATTGAAGTTGAGTAACCACTTGTTTGTGGCTTGATTCTTCTGATATCCCTCCCTCTATAATAGTTTTTTGTACAATATTAATTTCATTTTCTGCCCTTTTTTTTCCTCGTGAATATTACCAAACTCCCTTATATTATATTCTTTAATTTTCATTTTAACATATTTTAATCCACATTGGAAATGATACTTAATGATTCCTTCAAATCTTTTTGATTCTTTTCACTAGGATTCAATGTTACTTAGGAAAGAGGCGTGCCTTGAATAGAAGGATTCAAATCTAAATGATATATTTTGTAAACTCTCTGTCCAATCTAGTAGAAGAATGATTGGTGATTGGTATGACCCATGGCTTAGGAGATAAAAGACTTCAAAGTTAATTCCTGACAAGAGAAGATATTTTAAAATGAGGAATCTATCCAAACGGGAGCAGATTTGTGAAGAATAGATTTTTTTATTCAAGGTGAATATTCCATTATTAGATTCCATATCTATCAAATTTGATTGGTTTAAGAATTACACAAAAAAAATTGCATCTTCATCTAGTCTTCTTATATCATGTTGAAATCTCCTCGAATAACATGTGGCTTATCCCCAACCATATTAGAGATATTCTTAAGATTTCAAAGAAAAAAAATCTTATTTCAGGAAAAGATTGGTCGATGTACATTAGTGATGGATCCTAAGCTCATCTAACTTATGATATGAAATATAGATGATAGTGATATAGGAAAAGCAAAGGAATCCTTTAAAGAAATTGATGATGGATTCCAAAGCATGATTATTCCCACAAAGTTTTGAGCATCATTGGCTATATTTTGCAATTAAGTTCTCTTGGCCTTTGATTATTAATACTCCAAAAACATTAGAAAACACTCATAAGAGGACTCATTAGAAAATTTCTCAAATAGTTTCATAGATGGATGATGATCAATAGTTAGGGAAAAGGAAAAGAACAATGGAACAGGAATGAGATAGAGAAGTGTTGAGGCATATTGTGGAAGAGACATCGTCAAGTGAATCTATATTTTCTTTGGAATACGTGCCATCAACAATTATATCAAGTCTCATTGATCAAAATATTTTAGGATCAACAAAATCAATAGAGATATCAAAATAAAAAAGAATATTCTTTCGGGACCTTAAAATGAAGAATAAAAGGTGAATGTCAAATAATAATTATTTTCACAATTGTGGAAACAGGGGCCATCTCAAACTAGATTATTGTTAGCCCTCTCTTTTGAGAAAGGACAACTAAATATGGCTATTCTAGAACCAAAGAAAAAAAATATAAAAATGGCTTCTGATTACATAGAAGTGAATTCTCCAATGAATTTTCATAAAATCAATATAATGCATCAAATGAATTTGAATGGGAAAAAATGTGATACAGTCTTTAGAAACCCCATATAGACTTCTTTAAGTGCATGCAAAGTGTAGGCTATGGTAGGTAAAATTGATAGTCAACTTAAGCAAGAGAAGTTTCTCAAGAGAGAAAAACATATAAGGATTGATGAGTTAGAGTAATGGATCATATAATTCGGAGGTGATCCCAAGGATATAAAATCAATTCAAGCATTGATAAAATCCAAGGATATTGATATCCTTTCATTGAAAAGAGGCTTAAAGTCCCAAATATAGAGCATGTTCAAACTCTTGAGCTACTGGTTGTATAGCAGGAGAAGGATCAATTATAGAGCTAGATGGTATAAATAAATAAACATATTGAGAAATATCAAGAGTAGATTGAAATATTAAATAAAGAAAGGACATAACATGTTTGTCAATATTCTTCATATGTACTTGAACTACCAACAAATTCACCAGAAGAGTTAGAAAAAAATCCATATGATTTAACATTGATGGTGTTGAGCTTGAGAACCTAAAAAAAATAATTACACTTAGGATGATGAATTGCAATTCTAAAGGTGTAGATTTTAGAAAAAGATGGTACTATCATAGTTTATCAAGAAATCAAGGCCAAAGTTCAATAGGATATTCAATAAATGCAAAGTGAATTGACAAGAAAAACATAATTGGAGGGAGGCATATTTTTGGGATTGTATCATAGCAAAAATTACAAACTTTCGAATTTGTTTAGGTCGATTGGTGATGAGTTCGCATTGAAATATTAAAGAAAACAAACCATCTAATACACATGGGATGAATTGGGAAATAAAGCACATTTGGCAAATAAATTTACAAAATTCTTTAGTTTTAAGTCTTGGGAGAAGCTTTTGAATTTTTTTAGGTTGATTGGTGATGAGTTTGCATTGACATATAAGACAAAACCAACCATCTAATACACACCGGATGAATTGGGAAATAAAGCACATTTAGAAAATAAATTTATAAAATTCCTTAGTTTTGAGTCTTGGGAGAAGATGAATTCATTGGAAGTTATTGACAAAATATCAATAATAATGAAGACCAACAAAGTTCTGACTAAGAAAATTTTAACACAAAAGCCTTTAAAAATGTGATATAATAGAAAGAAATGTGGAGCAATTCATGATCAAACTTATGATTTTGTTTAAAATGGGTTTAGCAAGTTGGAAATGGGTTTACGTACATGCTATTGAAATAAAGGTAGGTATTTTCTACTAAAGGAGTGAAAATTTCATATATGACTGAAGCTTTAAAAGATTAAACAATTATGGATAAGTTTATTAATGATTTCTACCTTTTATGGCATTGAGAAAACATGTTTTCTAGAGTCCCAACATATGAAAAATATACTAAATTTGACATTCCATACAAAAACATGACTATATACAATTATCTTTTCGATTAAGATTGTAATTTATTAGCTTGGTTTTGCCTATGATGTCTTAGTTAACAATTGGTCAATGGTACTAATTTCTACATTTTTGTAGTTGATGTCTATTTTTGTAATTTTGGGTCCAAGAAACTTGCTACATAGAAATAATTATGGTTAGAGTCCACTTTTATATAAAAACAAGAAAAAATTACTAAAGAATCTAGAATTTTGTATTCATTAAGGATTGTAATCGGACAATATTGTTGTCTTTCACAATTGAATGATTGCCGAAAACATGCAATTGTAATTTGTCCTTAAAACCAATGCCTTGGCATTGTCCTCTCACCAAAACATCTCAAATAACAATAGGCTCACTACTTTCACATTTACATTATGTGTTAGTTATGTAACATTTGAATTGTAGTATCTTACAACAATGACTCACTTAATATTTTAATTGACATGGTTGAAAAACATTAAAAACTTTTATACTGCCAATTAATTGCATTATATATATATATATATATATATATATATGAGTTGTTATTAATAGATAAATTTAAAATAAAATTTTTAAAATCAAATAATATAAATTTTTAATTAATTTGGATTTGCCCCTAAAACTGGTTTGATAAATTAAATTCTGATAAGTTTTATAGATAAATATATACGTATATAATAAGGTGGTAGTTGAAAGAGAGGTAGACAGAAGCTCGAAAACTCTGGTGAAAGCTTCATGACCCGCGTTGGATCAGGCATGACGCCGAATCGAACTAGTACCCATCATAAACATTAAAGAAAAAAAAAATGAAGAAAAAAGGACTTTGCTGTCTATTTTTCTCTTTCAATAAAAGGAGGTATCAAACTTGGTTTACAGGTTTAGTTAAATCCAGTGAATGCGTGGATGGAGGCTCCGATGATATTGGAAAACGACCGTAAACCGAGGTCGTACCTGATTTCACTCTCTCCGAGGAAGTTAGTCTTATTGAACCTTTGATCAAATACTTAAAAATTGGGCGAAACTTCTCATACATGAGAATCGTGTGAAATTATTTAATATTTTGGACTATTAAAAAGAATTTTTTATTAAATAATTAATAAAATATTATTTATTCATTTAATACTTTTAGTAAATATTTTATATATCTATATTTATAACACTTACAGTTCATTAAAAGCTTTAATTATTTCTCTCTGTATATAGACTGTCCTATCTATGATTATATAAAGTTGTCACTAGTCACACTATATATATCCGCCCTTCTCCTATTCATCGGCCACCTAACTGAAAACGTTGTATTCCTACCTCATCTATACATTTTCGTGCTGCTTTCCTATATCATAAATCTATAATTAGATGACTGATCTCGCAGCCACAATAATTCTCAATCATGATTTAGGTGTTGAATATCCCTCTAATAGCGCAAAATAGTAATTATATTTTTTTATTTAAGTTTACTTGTTTATTACAGAATAGATTAATTACCAGTATAGATTTATTTTAAATAAGGATTTAATAGGAATTTAGAGATATCTAATTTTTTCATGTGTAAAATCTTAAATACCAATCTAACCAAAGTTTAGAGAGATCTAATTTCTTTATGCTTAAATTTTTAAATTTTTTATGAGTCCACATTATTTAAAAAATTTGTATAGTTTTTTTTAGAATTTTCAATTTTATTTGGTAAACATGAGCAAAATTTCAATTCAATTTTGATGACACATTACACTGGGCTATAAAATGAGCCTCTTGATTTAATCAAATCTGACTTAATACTTAATCATCCTTAAAATTAAACCATATAACTTAATACTTAATCATAGCTAAAATTAAACCATATGACCTACAGAAAACAAACCTCCTCACCTATGAATTAAAGAAATAAGATCTCTAGACTACAAATATTAAAATACTTTATTACCCGGCGTTATAAAATTTTAATTTAATTATTAAAAATTATTGGATGGATAATATTTTTTTTTTATGGATGATAGGGATTTAATTTTTATGAAATTTTTTAAAATAATTTTAATAATAGTTAGAAATAAAAAAATAAAAATAAAAATAATTAAATAGATTAATTAGAAAAAATGTCATATAAATTTGTGTATAAGAAATGATTTATGGTTTCTTGAGTATTTGATATTAATAAATGATAATATTAGTGTTAAGTATTATAATAAAGATTATTTTAAAGTTTAAAGTCTCTATAATGATTTAGTGGGACTGAATTAATTATTTTTATAATTAATAATAATAATAATTTTAAAATAAAATTATAATTTAGCAAATTAAAAATAAATAAACAAATATTTTGATGCTTATAAGATATATATATATATGCATTATAAAATAAATGTTTTGATGCTTATAAGACATAGATATATATGTATTATAAAGTGTTTTAATGCTTATTATATATGCTACACAAAGAATAATTTATTTTTAATTTATTTTTGATGTGATTAAATATATTTTTATATTTTATATAAAATTACTATACTTGCTATTATATTGGTCCATAGTGTGTGTGTATATATATATATATATATATATATATATATATATATAGTTTGAAATATCATTTACGGCTATATCGTAAATAACCTAATTTTTTTAACCATAACCTAATTAATTCATACTTTATATTATATATTTTTATTATTTTCAAAGTTTATATAAAATAATGTTTTATGTTTAATATGTAAGAATGCCTTACTAATATGTAATAATATATAATGTCTTAAAACAATTTATGTTTGGTTAAGAGTTTTTCTCCTTCTAACTTAAAAAAACAGGTTAACGACCCGAGACACATAGCCATCTTGCTGGGTGAAAACGTACCCCACTTACGGACCACGAACACTTCATTCAGGTGGTATGGTTTTCCTTGAATAATGATAATGAGTGAGTTTGCATTCCAAGATAACAGTTAGAAATGGTTATCCTCAATGTTGGTTTCACAACTGAGTTATGATAGATTTTCCTATTGTTTAAAAAAGAAAAGAAAAATTTAAGAATGAATATTGAGACCCACATGGTATTGATGTAAAATCAAAATGCACGGCTTTGGGAGCTCCCCAACTATGTCTTGAGTTAAACTTTGGGTGGAAAAACTACTCGCTGACCTCATTCAAGTTTAGAATGGATGGTAACCTATTAGAGGAATGGAAGAATTTTATATCAAAGATACATCTAAATGGAGTTATACTAAGCAGTTCTAAGGACCATCTGACTTGGAGCTAGGATACATCGTCTGAGGAGGTAAAAGATCGGCTTTCATATGAAGCAATTGTACATTTAGAGGTGGAACCGAATCACATATGGTGGAACAATTATATTTGGAAATAGCACGTCACAACCTAATTAAAATGCTTCACCTAATTGGCCCTCCATAATAAAATTTTTACCTAGGAGCTTCTCCAAAAAAGAAGATTTGGGGGACCAAATAGTTGTAGCCTTTGTAGACAACAAGAAGAAATTTTGGATCATATATTCACAAAATGCTATACTACACAAGAAATTTGGTTCACGGTTTTATAGGCCCTAGGCATTCGCACAATTCTAAGGTGGTCCTCTTTTGAGGAATCACTTTACTTATGGACCAAGAAATCCAATCATCTCGGTATTCTTCCCATCTTTCTGGCATGGGGCATTTGGCTTCTTAGAAAGAAAATAATCTTCAGAAATGAAAAAACTTGTAGCCTCACTCAATCTTTAAAGATCGTTGATCAGTTCAAAGAACATATCCTTGTGTAATTTAAAAAAACCCCTAAAAGGCGTAATTTTTCTGTGATACCTCCTTATGCTCTTATTGGATTCTTTGATGGGGCTACACAAGAGAACCTTAGTGGAGAAGGGGGACTTATCAAACTTCCAAAGAACAAATCTATCCACTCTACAATTGATATTGAATCTAAGACAAACACCAAGGAAGAACTTATAGTAACATGGAATCTCTTGGTAATGGAAAAACATAAAAACATTAAGAACATTATGATACTTGGCGACTCAACACAATTAGTTGTTTTAAACCTCACAGCCTAGAAACACAAAATTGGAGAAATAAGGGGTTACTTCTATGAGATGAAGTTCCAACAGATTTAAAAAGAAATTAACAAATATACTGATAGATTATCAAAAAGTGTAATATCATTAGACCTTGGGCATATTTTAATTAAAGAAATTCTGGGTAGTATAATCCAATGTACCTACCACTTATCCATAGAACACTTATATTAACTCAGAATCTTCGAGCAAGTGAAAAGGAAACTTCATATTTTAGTTTTTCTGGATCAAAGACAAACCTTTTTAAAAGATCTGAAGAATATCATAATTGCAGACTTCAATATTTCTCTTTGTTTATACATCTTTTCAATTCCTTTTTGAAAATCTGATGTAATATTCTTACTTATGTAGGACAATTTTTATAGTAAATGCATTACACAGTGATAGGTATGTGAAGTATTGATCAATTTTTTTTTTATAATATGAAGCTCACTGACAAAGCTGAACTTGTGTAGATACATGCATAATACCATGTTTCCCTTAGTTCAAAGAGCAAATATCAGATGACAATAGACAGAATGTACTTTTTTTTACTCATATGAATAACAAAAAAGCAGCTATTTGAATGATAAAAAAAAAACTTTGGGTGGATAAACAATTCATTTGAGATGAGAGTGGATGCATGCAAATTAAAATGTACATTAAAAAAACCATTTCAAATAGATTAAATTATTCAATGCATAACCATTTCAAATAGAATACGGTATTCACTGCATGCATTAAATTCAAACCAGAGCTATATTTATATATTTTATAATACAGATCCACAACCTCACTGAGATGGTTGTATTTGCATCGAATTTTAAGCATAGTTATCAAATTCACCAGAATTGGGGAAAATAGTTTTAAATGTTTGTGAATTTGATTTGAATAGTGAATTGATAAACTTCTATTTTATTTTTGCATGGATTTATTTATTGGGTAACCTCCTCAATAAATAAATAAACTTCTTAATGAAAGAGTGTTTCCAGAGTTAAGAGACGACACACCATGATCATTAGTAGGGTTGGAATTTGGATTCCTCTTTACTAGTCAAATATATCACCCCACCCCATATATCCACTTTTACAATCTCTCCAAAGTAAACATGAGCTGAGGGTTTCTATGCATGATTTGACATCCAAATTCTAGTTATAGAAGTGGGGCCTAATATCTTTAAAAATTTACCGCAACCTCCAAGAGCACCATATCACCTAAGTGTCAAGAAACATCTACTGATCAATGTTTCCTAGACTAGAAATACTTTCTTGACTCACTTCACTTCTGAGTCGCATGAATGCCAAGTTGTTCATATGGCTAAAAGACTCCAGCTGCACTCATAAGACTTTCTCCATATGGATACAAAAAAAATTATCAGATAGGAGATTACTCCCAGAAGACCTGTTTAGGATTTTTTGGGGCTAGCTACACACCAACTGAATTTTTTTTTCATAACTTTCCAAAATTACCTTATATATATATATATATATATATATGTATGTATGTATGTATGTATGTATGTATGTATGTATGTATGTATGTATGTATGTATGTATGTATTCATTCACTATTCTTGACTCAATTCCTCCTCAGACTTGTCCAATACATAATAATAATTGAGATAAACGCTTTGTAGGCAAAGTGCCTATAGCTCATAAATACATATATGTTCACTGATTCAATAAGTTCATAAGAGAATCATCAAGAAGGCTTATTTCCCTCTATTACTAGTTGCAACAACAAACATTATCTCATGCATTCATATAAGATAACTAAGAGCCCATCAAACCATGGAATGGATCCATAACAAGAACACATCATATAATGAGAAATATACCATGCATGTAACCAACATTTAACCAAAATAGAACCATGACAAACTAAACATAAAATTATACATAAAATTAGAACTTGTGCTTATTAATCTCAATAAGAATCACCACATAATAATATATGGAAATGCCAACCAAGACAGAGACTTCCACATACCACCTGACCATAGATTGGGATGAACCAAATATTTCTTTTAGCCAACCACCCCCATGCCATATTCAAAGCATAAATGTGGGATCTCATCGAATAAACCAAATACAACTAAACAGGGACATTAGAGGTTAAACCACCTCCACCCTAAAGCCATCGTGATCTCACATAAACCAATCTAGAGATCAAAAAGCTAAAAGAATATTTGATGCCTTATAATTCCTTCACCATACCCAAAGGAATTTTCCTATATCCACCAACCTGTCAAGGATTCTTGGATAAAACCATCTCTATCCATGACCCTTGGTATTTTCTTGAGACCACCTCACCCAGATCCAAAATATTCTGGAAATCCAAAGCTCAATTGAGAACGAATCCCAACACACCATGGCTATCAAGGAAATGGCATGGAAAATATGAACACACTTTCAATAATCTGATGCCATTGATAGTAAAATAATCATGTAAACCAAATTCATGCACCATGCATTCAAATTTCAGCAAGGAAATCACACATACAACTTGTTATCTACAAAATCCTCCTGTTATAGTTGCTCTTCCAACCTTCTCCTAACACTTACTTGCTTTTCCTTTTCTTTTCCTTTACTTGTATGCTTGCTTGCTTATGTCCATGTGCTCCTTTACTCTTTTCCTCCAAGTGAAAGCTTCAATGTCCAAGTTTACTCAAGAGAGAATTCTTATGCTAGAATGTGATCAAAAGTGATCAAGAGTAACTAAGATTGACTTAGAAGAAAGTCATAGAATGGTATCCCTCTCCTTTTGATTTTATTTTCCTTCAGTTATTTTCCTTTGCATTCATATTCTTATCTCTTCATCTCCCTTTTCTCCTATTTTCCTTCATTTCTTGAATTAACTGTATTTTTATTGCTCATTTCCTTTTTCCAATGAAAATGCCAATTTCCATTTCCAATAATCAACCACAAGTGATACCCACTTAAATGTTTGTCCCTCCATTCATCCTGGAGTATGTGTCCCATGACCTTGGTCTTATTTTTTCCTTTGTAATGTCCTTCAATTTACATGGAAAATCAACCGGGCCTATTACAAACCCCTCCCCATTGAGGGAACACCATCCTCACTGTTATTATGAATCTTATGACCAACAACCATTGAAACTCACAAACATTATTCCTATGGAGCTTTATAACACAACTCGATGCATTATTTACAATGACCAACATACTGAAAACCTAACCTTCCTACTTCTTATTGAAGCTTTATAACACAACTTGATGTTATATTTACAATACAAGCACACACACACACACACATATATATACCAAACACAATTTCTTCAACCAAAAATAAAGAAGGATATAATACCTGCATCTGATCAACCATCTTCCATGCAGCTTCATAGGGCTCAAAGTGCTTACACTACACTTTAACTTTCTCTATTGCTTAGTTTTGGAACATGATTTATTTTCCTTATAATATGCATTGTGGCTCTAGCTGGAACTCTCCCTTTGGTTTTATCTACAATACAGAATAATCAATCACATTATCAACATCCTCTACATGTCTTTTAAGTAATGAAACATGGAAAACATCATGGTTTTTCATTGATGGAGATAGAGGAAGTATGTATTTCACTAATACAATGCTCTCAAGGATCTCAAAAGTCCCATAATACCGAGGTGCCAACTTGGCATATGACCCAATCCTCAGGGAGCTCTTCTTGGGCTTAATGTGAGAGTACACATGCTCCCCAACATGAAAATCCTTGAATGCTCTATTTCGATCCACATAACTCTTATGTCGGTCCTGTGTTTCATTTAAATTCCTTTTAATAAACTGTATCTTCTACTCCATCTCTTCCAACATATTCGGTCCTGTCAACACCCTATTCATTGGAGAAATCTAGCTGACAGGAGTATTACAACTTCGCTCGTAGAGAGCCTCAAATGGACTCATCTTCAAGGATTGATGATACCCATTGTTGTAAGAAAACTCCACTAATGGAAGATATTCCTCCCACTTCCTAAGATGACTCATGACATACATCTTGAACATATCCTCAAGGCTCTTGTTAACCCTCTCTGTCTACCCATCTATCTCTATATGATAAGTTGTATTGAAAGCTAGCTTTGTCCCCAAACCTGTAAACAACTCCTTTCAAAACTTGGATGTGAAATTGACATGTTTTTTGATATAAAATTCTTGGGAACTCCATGCCATCTCACTATCTCCCTTATGAATATATGGGACACTTCATTAGTTGAATTAGTAGATTTTATTGCAATGAAATGAGATACCTTGCTCATCCTATCAACCACAACCATGATAGAGTCATGTTGCCTCGATGTCCTAGGAAACTGTGTAATGAAGTCCATGGAAATGACCTCCCATTTCCATTCTGGAATCAGAATAGGTTGAAATAGACCAGCTGGATGACTACATTCAGTTTTCACTTTTTGACAGTCCAAGCGCTTGGCAACAAACTCAACCACCTTTTTCTTCAAATTTGACCAATAATAGAACTTCTTAATAGTTTCCAAAGTCTTACGGCATCTTGGGTGGCTTGAATATGGCTTGACATAAAACTCTTTCAAGATAATCTTTTTCAACTCATTGTTATCTAGCAAATAGATCATGCACTTGAATTTGACCAAGCTATCTGTTGTGAGGTGATAATCCTCACCCTCATCACCCTAACCATGTTGATGTATTCTCTACTTTAGCTTCTAGTACTTTTCATCATTCTACCATGCAAGTAAGATCCACTCCTATAAATATATCCCATAAGCACTCACATCTAGAATATGATTCTCCTATACTCTCCTATTGAGATCATCCACAACTGAGTTCTCCTTGTTCTTGATGTACCTGATCTCAAAATCAAACTCACTAAGAGTAGGAAACCATCTAGCTTTCCTTGCATTCAGATTGGGCTGTTCAAACAAATACCTTAGTCCACTATGATCACTCATTATGACGAACCTCCTACCAAGAAGGTAATTTCTCCACAACTTCAATGCATGAATGATAATTGTCAACTCAAGATCATGAGATACATAAATATACTCATTAAACTTCCTTGATTCATAGAAAACCACCTTCCCTTCCTGCATCAGGACTCCACTGAGTCCATCCTTACATGTGTTTGTACAAACCAAAAACTTCTTATTAGGATATTCAATCTTCAAAATTGGAACATTGGTAAGAAAATGCTTCAGTTGATCCAAGCTAGTTGCACACTCATTAGTCCATTAAAGCTTCTTTCCTTTCCTCTGAAAAGATGTGATAGGATAACTAATCTTAGAAATGTTCCTGATGAACCACCTGTAATAACCTGCTAGTCCCACGAATGATTTGACCTCATCTATGTTCCTCGGAGATGGACACTCCATGATATATTTAATATTTTCCAGATCCACTGTTATCCCTTCCTTGGAAACAGCTTGTCCCAAGTAATGAATCTAAGATTAAAAGAAACTACACTTGTTGAGCTTGGCATACAACTTATACTCTCTCAACCATCTCAATACTATTTCGAGTTGATCTGCATGCTCTTCCTCATTCTTTGAATGTACCAATATATCATCAACATGAACTATCACAAACTTATCCAAGTAAGGGAACAACACATTGTTCATCAAACACATGAGGGTAGTTGGAGCATTAGTAAGACCAAAAGGAACCACCATAAACTCATAATGCTCATACAGTGTACGTAATGTAGTCTTGTAGATGTATTCTTCTTTGATGTGCACATAATGATATCCGATCTTAGATCAATCTTTGTAAATATTGTTGATCCCTTAAGATAAACAAACAAAGCATCAATCTGTGGCAATGGATACATGTTCTTTATAGTCACCTTGTTCATCTTCCTGTAATCAATTCACACTTTGAGAGTACCATCCATTTTCTTTACAAAAAACACTGGTGCACTGCAAGGAGACACACTTCGCCTTATGTATCCCTTATCAAGAATCTCTTTAAGCTCCAATGCTAATTCCACCAACTCAGGAGTGTTCCTCTATATAGTTCCTTAGATGTTGGTCTCTCTCCTAGTACCAAATCAATAGATAAATACACCTCTTTATGAGGAGGAACCTATAGAATATTTGTAGGAAACACATATTGAAACTCTTTCAAGACAAGATACTTCCTCAAGACTTCATCACCTCACCTTCCTTCCCTTTGTCATTGGAATCATGAACTAAAAACAATACACACCCTTTCTTGTGGTTACACTTAGCTTGCATAGCTGTAACCATTCTCACTGATGTAAGCTTCTTCTTTCCCTGTAAGAATCTCTTTTATCCTTCATCATCTAGGCACTCAATTGCCTTGTCATAGAAATCTACCTTGATCAGGTGAATAAACAACTAGTAGTTTCCCAAAAGCATGCTATATTACCAAATCAATAGAGAAATACACCTCTTTATGAGGAGGAACCTCTAGAATCTTTGTAGGAAACACATATTGAAACTCTTTCAAGACAAGGTACTTCCTTAGGACTTCATCATCCTCATCTTCCTTCCCTCTGTCATTGGAAACATGAACTAAGAACAATACACACCCTTTCTTGTGGCTGCACTTAGCTCGCATAGTTGTAACCATTCTCACTGATGTAAGCTTCTTCTTTCTCTATAAGAATCACTTTTATCCTTTATCATCTAGGCACTCAATGGCCTTGTGGTAGAAATCTACCTTGGTCATGTGAATAAACAACTAGTAGTTTCCCAAAAGCATGCTATATTACCAAATCAATAGAGAAATTCACCTCTTAATGAGGAGGAACCTCTAGAATCTTTGTAGGAAACACATATTGAAACTCTTTCAAGATAAGATACTTCCTCAAGACTTCATCATCCTCATCTTCCTTCCCTTTGTCATTGGAAATATGCTCTAAAAACAATACACACCCTTTCTTGTGGTTGCACTTAGCTTGCATAGTTGTAACCATTCTCACTGATGTAGGCTTTTGTTTTCCCTGTAAGAATCTCATTTATCCTTCATCATCTAGGCACTCAATGGCCTTGTCATAGAAATCTACCTTGGTCATGTGAATAAACAACTAGTAGTTTCCCAAAAGCATGCTATATTAATCCAAAGGAAACATATTTATGTGTTTTATTGTTAGCATGCCATTAAGATAAAATGCACAAGCTCTCACCCAGTGATGAATTATTCTCTTGGTCCTTGTATGCAGCTGCACCATCCAAGATTCTGCATGCACTCATTTATTCAAATGACAGAGATCCACTATGTCAAGACTAACATAGCTATAATTAGATCCATGATAAATCAAAATGGAAACAACTTGATCATGAATCTTACCTTCCATCTCAATAATAGATTCATGATGGTATGCCTTCCTGTTGTCAAGTGATGCATAGATACGAGGAATGCTCTAACCCACATCCCCAACTATCTGCGCCTCCTAAGCACTAGACTTTTGTTGCTTGCCACCCTAGTACAATGGACAATCCTTCTTGCAATAGTCTTTACCACAAATCCAACACTTCAATGGTACCCTGGCACTGCCTTTATTCTGCTGCTCTCTAGGTTTAAACCTCTGTCATTTCTCATATGCATTAAGTACTTTTAGTGCTCGGAAATTCCATAATAGCCATTTTAGTGTCGACATTTCAAGTCTATAACAAGACACATCATCATGACAAATTCTTATAGAGAAGAGAAAGAAAAGAAGGGGATAAATATGGGAAGGACGAAAATGAAATGTGAATGAACCGACCTCTTAAACTAAGTGAATTATTTATAATTTTATTAATCATTATTATCAGAGATGAATTTTAATAGTTAATATAAATGTGAAAGCTATTAATAGGTTAATCATTTACTTTTATTCTTAATAATTGGTAATAAAAGTTAATTATTAAAATTATCATTATGATTAAAATTAATTATTATTATTATTATAATTAATTGTTTAATTAATATTAATAATAAAGATAATTAATAATAATAATGATGTTAATAATTATTGTTATTAATCTTCTAAATTAATAATAATTATTATAAGCATACTAAGTTCATAATAATAATGGTTATTAAATTTAATAATAATAATGGTTATTATTTGTATTAATTCTTATTATTATTAATATAATAGTTATTAGAAGGGATTAGGGTTAATTATTAGATGATATGATTATAAGTCGGATAGAATGGAAGAAAAAGAAGAAAGGGATGTAGTGAGAAAATTCAGGGAGGAAATAATATGATGGAGAGGGGAAGAGCTAAGGTCAAGGTTTAAATGCAGAAAAAAACAAAGGAGAGAAGTTAAATTAAGGTTGTAAGACTAAGTTACTTGAGGAAAAAAAACAAGGGAAAAAAGTTAAATTAAGACTGTAAGGCTAAGGTACTTGGTTGACTGAGTAACGGGATCCAGCTCCCACTTACTTCAATACCCAACCTCTATTAATATTGTTGTGAGGATGTGACATTTCAATTCATACAAATCGTTATCAAATTATATATGGTAAGTGGAATCTTCAAATACAGAAGGACAATAAAAGTTTTTGCGCCTGTTCGGGATCCATGTCTGTGGCTGTTGTGGAGGGAGTTAATGAGATTGGGGGAGGAGGGGGCCGAACATAATCCCCGGGCTCTGAGTAAACTGCCACAGAAAGCATGTAGAGGAAAATAAGGAATCCCATATTTGGCATGTCAGGGTTAGTTGAAAACATAGCCATAAAAGCTTCAATCTGTTTTTAAATAGGAGGTGAGGCATTAAAAAATGGTGTCCAGAGACGAATTAAAAGGGCTTGCGGTTGTCCACACGTTTTATGTATCTCGGGGGATTTAAATGTTTTCTGTGGGCATTGGATTCCAGGGATATCCGCGTCTGTCTCCTGTAATTATAATCGTCTGTGCAGAGTTATATACCAAGTATATTCCACGAAGAATTTTATTCCTATACCTCCACATAATTAATTATATAGGTTTCCTCGAATTCATCGACTCCTCATGTGGAATTTCGATATATATTAATGTTTTATTTTTTCTGTGTAGGGTTATATACCAAGTATACCCCACGAAGAATTTTATTCCTATACCTCGACATAATTAATTATATGGGTTTCCTCGAATCCATCGACTCCTCATGTGGAATTTCGATATATATTAATGTTTTTTTGTTTGCGGTAGACTTTATCTATGTGGAGATAGAATTATAAAAATTAACAACCGAAAGAGGTTAAATTTGTACAAAGCAATGCACGAGTGGTATTTTAATTCTTTACATTTTTCCCTTCGATTAACACAACCGTTAAAAAACAGTATTTCTTTGTATTGCACTTTTAATAATAATTTATTTATTTGCATTTGAGATTGATTAATTTAAAAACAGTGTTTCTATGTATTACAATTTCAATAATAATTTATTTACTGGCATTTGACATTCATTAACTTATTAATAATTTATTTATTGGCATTTGACATTGATTAATTTAATAATTAATACTTATGAAGAAAATGAAAATTTAAAGTTAAAGAAGTAATAATTTATAATATTTTGATAGAAAATTTGTTATTAATTTTTTTCTTCAATAATGATAATAATAATCATCTAATTTTGAGGTTACTATCAAGTTGGGCATTAAATTGGCGTCTAAGGATTTTTGTTTGTGGGACAAGGTACCCACCTCCACACATTGATTTGACTACTTAAGTCTACCAAGACATACATACTCTAACCTTTTATGGATTTGAACCTCTTGACCTCTTAGGAGAAAACACATGCTCTTAATCATCAAACCCACTTAATATATATGATTTCACTTACATGATGGAGCTTAATAAATCATTATGAAAAGTTAAATTAGGAATATAGTTGAGATTTTTATTTTATTATTATTATTATTAGTTTTCTTATGTTATGGAGTGATAACCAATTTTAAGTTCCAATAAAAGATTTAAATGAAAAAGATAGATAATATTTTTATTATTGAAAGGAAATTGGTAATTTTATATTTCTCAAAAAAGAAATTGAAGATGCTTATGTGTAGATGTAAAAATAAATGAGCTATTTAATTATCTAAAGAAAACAGACACTTGCCCCTAAATAGTAAAAAACATCCACTTTTCTATGACTACATATAAAAAATAATAACTGCTTGTTTTAGGCATTGGAATTGATTATTAAAAACAAATAATAAACCATTAACTACATCGAACTAATATCTAGGTTGACATGTATAAATATATATGATTATCATTGTGTTGGAGGTTTATTAATTTGGATTGTCTTATAAAAAATATGGCTTATGCAGTGACTATTTTTATAAGGAGTATTTGATAGTATTACCATACCTTAAAGTGTTTTGCCATTGTTCTTGTATTGTTTATCGTGAATTCCTTTACTATATCTAGTATATTAATGTTTATCTTTGGTTTATGGTGCATTCTTTTTTATATATTTGAAGTTTAAATACAAGTGATATTAGAAGACTTTCATCGTAACAAAATGGAAGAATTTGTGGGCACAAAGTTGGAGATTTTTTTTTTTAGTTTTGCTGGTTTTTGAAAAAAAAAAGAAGGAAATAAAGAAAAAAAAAAACATCAAACATTCAAGTTATTTTTTAAAAATTTTTGTGTAGCACATGAAGAATCTAATTTTAAAGCCAAATTGATATAGAAAAAATACATATTTTAATAAAAATATCATCCAAAATTGAGTCTACGAAGTGAAAGTAATGACAATTTGTACTAGGTAAGTTCTTACTATTTTTCGATGATATTTGCACATTTAGATTGGATATCTTTTGATAGAGTGCACATATTTTACTTAAGATATTTCCAATAGAATTGAATAAGTCATGACATTTAATAGAGTGAGTCCAATAGCCAATTAGAGAAGTATAACGAAAGCTATATCATTTTATATTTATAGCCTCAAACCCTCACTACATAAGGGAGTTCCATTGAAAAGTAAGTTATTTATTCAAAGCTCTATTTTCTATTTTTGAAAAAAATGTATTTTAGAGAAAAATATAATGATCCTAGTATTGAAGAGTTAATCAATTGGATGAAATTAAAATTTACCACAATTTAGATATTTGATTTGTTATCTAGAGGATGATCTTGTAAGACAAGGGCACCTACTTGACGATGTTAAAATGGAGGAGCTTATAAATAAAGCATATGAACAAGAATTTTATCTATGTGATCTCATGTTGAGAAGAAACATCAAAAGGGAACTAAGAATTTATTTTCATGTGACAACTTCTTCTTACAATTTCATGGTTGTATTTAATAAGAGAGGGCCAATATTTTTTTCAACCGTCGATGTAAACATAATTTCATCAATATTAAGTTATTTAAAAGATTACAATTACCTTTGAAAAATATTCAAGACATACAAGTTGAGGGTGAAAATGATTAGTTTTTTGAATTTTTGAAGATTGTTAGGGATAAACATGTTTTGTTTTGCACTCAAACTTGTATGCTATAGATATGGATGATGTGGATACTATTTTGGGATATCCTTACATGAACTCAGTTGATAAAATTAATTTTAATGTGTAGATGATTTTTTTGAAGTCTTTTACAAGAAAAATAAAATTACACTATAAATCATTTCTATTATTAAATAACAAGGACTAAAGGGGGGAATATTAATGATAAGTACATGTAGGAAAAACAAATTGTAGTAACTCATTATGTTAGGTCCCTATAATACTAGTGTAGCCCCTATATTGTTATTGTTGTGACCCATAGAAGCCCACTATTGTTATTGTTGTCCCCTTACATTATTATTTTTATATAGACTCTAATTATATTTTGACACTTTTGACTCCTATATATACCAAGGAGGTCCTCTCATTTCAATCATACAAGAATTTTTCATTTAGGTGTTGTAAAAGGAGGTTGTCCCCTTGCATTGACTTATTTTCACGTTTTTGATCTATAATTTCTTAAGTTTCTACATTATTTTGATCTAGATACATAACATTCGATATCAAAGCTCTTGATCCTAGGGTTTTTCTACTTCAAATGGTTCATCATAGAACTTTATCTATAAAAAAATTGTGATGCTTCAAACCATGAAATTATTACCACATGGATGCAAAATCTTGATGAACATATAGTTAAACTTTTATACCTTGGTTCGTTATAGTTTCAGAGATATGGCCAAAGAAATTTAGGGATTTTGCATGCTTCAAAACTCAGCCTTAAACAGGTGTTTCGGGGAAATTTTCCATAACTTTATCTTTGAGTATTGAATTTGAATTATGTAAAAGGTGACTAAATTTGCGTGGATTTTAGTTTTTGGGGTATGCGTTCTAAGGCTAAAGGTTAAAATACTGATATGTGGCATCCCATACAAGTTCACTCTATTGGACCAGTCTATAATCAGGTCATCCTAGGAGATTTGGCATAATTTTATCTTGATGAATATAATCTCGGTCTAATTTGTGGGGTTGTAAAGAAGACACATAGAGCTACCTCGAGATGAAATTTTAGGTATTGGGAGGCCAAAATCATGAAAATACTACGGTTTCAAGGTCATTTAGATCAACAAACTTGAAATCAAGCTCTTAAAATATGTGTATTTTTAAATTTGCATAAATTATGTTTGAAAAATCAGTTTGAAATGATTCAAAGGGAATAATGAAGCATAAATATCATTAACTGGTTCCAAAGTTCCTCCCAAACAAAAAAATACTACACCCATTATACCTTTAGAAATCTCTACTGTGACGCAGGAAGAAGAGGAAGAAATACAACATGATGTATCAAAATAACGAGACCAAGTGCAACAAATTTCACTCTCAAAAAGAGAAACCAAATATGAATTGGAAGAAACAATGAAGGGATTAAAAGAAAACATAAAAGAGGACATGGAAGGTTTAAAAACATACATAGAATTAGACATGGAAGGTTGGAAGGAAGGTTTGACAAAGTCGCTACAAGAAATACTTTCTAGTGGTGACAAGGTATTCCAAGAAACTCATGATGAGAACAAAAAGAATGTGAATCATGATTTTAGAGACTCATAATTTGGGTTGTAAACTAACCATATTCTAAATATCGATATGAGGAAGTTTGATGGCAATGATCCGATAACATGGATACTACAGATGGAGTAGTTCTTTGATCTACACAATGTGCAACACACATAAAATTTATGTGTTGTATATTTATATTTACAACGCAATCAATTTTTGTTGTATCAATGACTTTGTTGGTGTAAATGACTTGTCACTTAGAAATTTTTTATGGAGGAATTGATAACACATTATGAGAATACAAAGAAAAATAGCTTCTTTATCCAAATGGTAAATCTCAGACAAAAGGGTTCAATTACAAAGAACATTGAGAATATCAAGTTAACTGATATTCTATAGGAGTTTTTTTCTAATGTAGTCATAGGGAATTTAAAGGCTAACATCCAAAATGAGGTTCGCCTCTCAGAACCTAAGTCATTAGAGAATGCATTCAAGTTAGTGAGAAATGTTGAAAGAAAAATGATGGCAACAATGAAGTCTACCACTCACAACTATAAAGATGTAAGTCTTGCCACTCGTAGCCTCCCACAAAGTACATGGTTGAAAACACAACAACTGGAGGAAAAAAGGGTAGAATGGTTTTCTTATAGTTGTGATATAAAATGCACTAAAGGTGATAAGTGTGTCGAGAAGGAATTGTTTTACATAGATTATAAAGAAGAGGAAGAAAAGGAACAAGAAACATCCAAAATAAGAAGATATACACTAAGAACCAAACCAGGGGTTGAAAAGGAAGAAATAAATATCACCATATATTGTAATGCATTGGAGGGAATTACCACTCCTCAAACCCTCAAGATAGAAGGATATATCAAGAAGAAAAATATAATAGTTTTGATTCATTTGGGTAGTACACATCATTTTATTCATTGTAAGATAGCCAAGGATTTGAATTTATTTCTATATCTAGTATAAGAGTTTCAAGTGATGGTTATAGATGGAGAAACTATAAATTACTCAAGGCGGTTCCATAATATCAATCTAACCTTGGGCGAATATGTATTTAATAGTCCAATGCTTTCAATTCTAATGGGTGGCGTTGATGTTGTATTAGGAGTCCAATGGTTACAATACTTGTGGACAATATCTTTTAATTTTCAAGAACTTAATTTTTTTCTAGGAAGAAAGGGAAATTTAATTAAGGGGTTTCGTAGGGAAATGTGGGAAGATAATCAACTCCAATGGCATGAAAAAACTTTTGAAGAATGAACATTGAGGGTTAACTGTAGAATAATACTCACTAGATGTTCAAACATCTAAGTCATCCATTTCTCTAGATCCTCATAGAGTCATTGACAATCATTCCAAGGTATTTGAGACCCTCAAAGGTATCCCACCTATTCACGATCATAGTCATGCTATTCACTTGATTCAAGGAAGTTTTCCCGCAAACATCATAACTTTCAGATATCCCTATTCCTAAAATAGTGAATTTAAATATATGGTTACAAAAATGCCAGAGGTAGGTAAAATTCAACTTATCCAAAATAATTATGTTCTCTAGTAGTATTGGTACACAAGAAGGATGACTCATGGTGTATGTTTTATGACTATAGAGAACTCAACAAGCTCACGATTAAAGATAAATTTCCCATTCTTATCATTGATTAATTGTTGGATGAATTACATGGAGAAATTTTCATTCCAAGTTAATCTTCGTTCAGTATATCACAAAATTAGAATGAATATGGAAGGCATTCTAAAAATAACATTCAGAGCTCATGAAGGTCATTATTAATTTTTTTATCATGCCTTTTGGCTTTACTAATGCACCTCCCACATTTCAAGGTTTGATGAATTCCACTTTAAAACCCACCCTTAGAAAATTTGTGTTAGTAATATTTGATGATATATTAATCTACAACAAGTCTTGGAAATATCATGGACAACAGGTTGAAAGGGTGGTTAAACTATTGTAGGAGAAACAATTTTATGCAAAACCCTCCAAATTTTTCTTTGCGGTATAAGAGGTGGAATACTTGGGTCATATTATATGTGATGAGGGTGCTAAGGTAGACTATAACAAAATTAAATCCATCAAGGAATGGAAAATAACCACAAAATTAAGGTATCTTTGAGGATTTCTCGGGTTGGCAGGGTATTATCACAAGTTTGTTAAGAATTATGGGAAAATAGTAGCACCTCTAACAACATTAGTGAAGAGAGGTGCATTTATTTGGACTCGAGAAGAAACTAAGGCCTTTGAACATCTGAAATAGGAAATATTCCAAGCTCTGGTCTTAGCTACACTAGACTTTACAGAATCCTTTATTGTGGAATGTGATGCCTCGGGAAATGGCATTGATGTTGTTTTAATGCAAGAAGGAAGACCCATTTCTTTTGAAAGTCATCCAGCCAAGGGAAATGATTTACAAAAACTATTTATTATAAGGAAACGTTGGAAATACCAAACACCCTAAAGAAATGGTGCCCTTACCTAATGGGAAGACACTTCAAGATAAAAACATATCATGACAGTCTTAAATACTTCTTGGAATGAAGATTATCTTCAAAAGATAAATACAAATGGGTCATAAAGATGTTGGATTATGACTTTGAAGTCATCTAAAAAAGGGGGAGCAAAATGTTGTCGCATATGAACTCTAAATAACGGATGAGGATGTGGAAGCATTACTCTGTGTCATTTCTATTGTCCAACCTGATTGGGTAACTAAAGCAAGGGATGAATGGAAGAATGATGAAGAGGTGTGGACACTCATTCAAAAGTTGTAGAAATATCTTAGTACATCTGATACATTTATTTGGAAAAATGATTATGTATAGTACCAAGATCACTTAAGAATTCCCATCTAAGAAAAAAGGTTCTTTTGGAATTTCCCACCTCTCTTATAGGAGGGAACTTAGGAATTTTAAACATGTACCATTCTTCTTCTGTTTCTGCTCCTCCCAATGATTCATCCCCCTATTGGGTCCCATTTTTTCCCTCCTTTATGGTTGGATAAAAAAAAGTGCTCAATCCTTTAGGAGAACTAAAAGTAATCATCTTTCTTCGTATCTCTACCATTTATAATGCGTAATGCCCAAACCATTGTGACAGAGATACATAAAAAGAGCTGACTAATCTAGTGCAATTTGATCCTATTGATGAAACCCCCTTCTACATCTTAGTAGCTCAAAATAGGATCAATTCATTCATTAACAGCTTATATATGGTAATATTAGCCTGTATGTAATATTATTGGGAGCTATAAATATATTTGGATGTCTCCCCTAAAATTGGAAAGTCTAAATAATAATCATATGGGAGATCATGGATCAGAAACATAGTTTCGTTCTAGATATGTATATAATCAAACCATGCAATCAAAAAAATTATAAAGTGATGGTATAACCATTTATTGTTTGGAATCTAGCTGTTCCGATTCTTCCCATCGTAAGCGAAATAAGCGAAAATTTACATATATTCTTTGTACGATAACGCATGTGACTATTTCCAATTCTCTTTCGGAACAGCGGGATCTGAACCCACGACCTCCATAGGGTCAAGAAGGATTTTTTTTTTGGATGGCCTTAAATATGATATTTAGAATTTTGTGGTTGAATTTTCGAATTGCCAACAAAATAAAGTCGAGAAAATTATGACCTCGGGTCTTTTACAACCCTTAGCCATTACAAGTTAGCATTGGGAGAACATTTCAATGGATTTTATCAAAATTCTACCCATGTCCGAAGGAAAGAGTGTCACCATGGTGGTAGTTAATAAACTTACCAAGTATGCACACTTTTGTGCACTATCTCATCCTTTCAGAGGCAGTAGAATTGCGGCTGCATTTGCAGAAATAGTTCAAAAGATACATGGAAACCAAAATATTATTGTAATTGAGAGACATCCCATTTTCACTAAAAAAAATTGGAAAGAATTATTTTCTTGTCTTGGTACTCAATTAGTTCATAGCTCATCTAATCATTGTTAATCTGATGGGAAAAATGTTGGAAACTAGATCACTACTTGGGGGGGTGGGGGGTGAATCAGTGGTGATGGCCTTTATATCAATTTTAAAACTTTTTTCCACAATATCAAATAGCCATGAAAATTTACAACATTAACTTAACTAAATATGAAAGAAACAATAAACTCAAAGCATAATAACCATGAGAAATATTAACACAAGCATGCACACATAAGAACAAAATGATTGCTGGTGGAAACCCTTTCGAGAGAAAACCACCCCTATTGCTATTACTCTAATCTGAATCTCTATTAGTCAAGAAATTTGTATTTTACATAGTTAGTTGACTTCTATCAACTTGGAGACTCGACCTCATATACAATAGGCAAAAATTCATCGACCAAGAGACTCGATACTACCGATAATCTCAAAAGACTCTATTCTCACATAGATCTATGGACTACCATCTACTAAAGGCAACCATGATCAATCGATCCTCACCCGAATCCAATTGGGCTATCCAACTATGATTGGATGGAGAAATTGTTCCTTTCATTGAAGCTTCGATATCACTTCTCCTATCTCATGAATTCACTACTCCTTTACACTATAAGAAGCTCGTTTCATAAATTTTTAGATTGGATCCAATATGATCTACTCAACAAGAATTCAACTTTGCAATCATGCTATCATCATCAAGACACCATAAAAAAAACTAAACAAAATAACACTGCAAACATGTTCTCAACACCAGCAAATTAGTGGCTCACATCCATATAAAAAATATGGCCATCCAACATCATAATCTCTGCTCCAATACTCCAAACAAAAAATCTAAACTAAATATTCAAGAACTACTTCAGAACTCTACTGCAACACTGCCTTTTCCCTCACACACTGAAGCGTCTATCCTCACAACTTGATCTTAAGCATTGTACTACTTCTTTGCAGACTTCTGACTCATACACACACACAACCAACCAACACTCATCTCCAAAAATTATGTATATAAGATGTGTTGGGTGAAATTCATCTTGGGGCTAGGATCAAGAGTGCACAAAATTGAAAAAATCAAGCCACTAACATCACTACTTGTGTACTAAATTCATTCACACCTTTTGGAGGACTTGAACAACCATTTTTGACCTTTATCAATTCATATAGAAGCCCCTAGGAATTTCCATTCCAATTTTCATCTGACCTGTGCGAGGAATGCAGAGAAAAAATCATGAAAAACTTCAGTTTCATGCACAACAAAGGCTAAACTTGATTGGAACCTTGAGTTTCTCGCACAATCATATCTCTCAATGACTGAAGATTTTGACTCACTCTCATCAACTTTCAAGGGAGCAATTGAGGCAGAGGATAAGGGAAAATCAATGAACTTCAGTCTTTAATCTCTGCCAGCTATTTGGTCACCTTTTCCAGCTCCTCTATAAACCTCCACACCTATTTCAAGTCCAATAACACCTCTACAAGTGGATCAAGTAATTCCCCCAAGTGTCACTACCTAATTTACCTAAATGGCCAATAAACAAGGTGTGAAAGCATTCCAACAAGTCCTCCACTTCTCCAACAAACATTTGCTCAAGATGCAACAACTCTGATAGACCTCTGTAGCTCCTCTGCAACATCATCATGATCATGATTCCAACCAATAACTGTAACAAGTCATGCCCATGAGTATAAGCATGAAGACCTAGTTTCCAACTCACCTACAAGATATTCTACAAGGTTGACATCAATGCCAACATACACAAGATGCAACTACACAAGCCATAATTCCAATAATCTACCCCTTGGCATTGATGCTAACCTCAGACAACCTCCAATAAAAATCCTTTTCTCTAACTCCCCCTTTGCCATCAATGGAAAAGTGACAACCCCATATAATGAGCCAACAAAAGAGTAGATACAAGTATTAATGCATGTGACCTCCAAATAGCTGAAGAATGATAGATATATGTTATAGACATTTTTGGGCACTGCAACCCCAAGCATAAATGTCCATAAAACAAGGGCTCCTAAGTCACTAAAGGTGTTGTTCCAACCACTAAAAGAACAAGGTCAGCTGATTACAACATCTCCTAGAAGTTCTCCATGAAAAACTACTCAGAACTGGTCAAAACTGGACCATTTCACCTGCTCCATAGGCAAAGTGCGTTGCATCCCACCTAAATACACACAGTAGGTGCGTTGCATTTCAAAAATCCCTTCTATGGGGTGCGATGGGCAAGAAGGGACAAATGGCAGGGTCAATCCGCAAGGTGGAGAAGCATGGAATCTTCCAGAAACTTCTCCTGTGACACTTGCCTCTCTGAATTCGACCAGGGATGAGTAAGAGATCATTAATCTCCAAGTGGAATCAAGAATTATTAGAGGAAGACACTCAATCAAATCTCCATAGACATCTCACCTTATTAGATGCTCATGATCTTATATCATACTCTTCATTATTCCTCATCCGTGATCTAGAGGCTAGAATTTTTCATCTTGTAAGGAAGTGCTGTTGGTTTCTTGAGACAATATCATAGTGTTGGGTGGTCTAAGCTTTTCATGAGGTGAAGAGGGGCTTACCTGCTGAGAGGATGATGCTGGGTCAGAACAATTAGTTGTAATTCTCTTGGCTCTTTCTTGATTATCGATAAAACTATTCAAGTATTCCTCCATACACTTGTGTGATTGATGTTTTATGCATTTGTGTGGTTAATATACATATGATCCTGTATTGCTTATGATAATAGATCTATGTTCTTGTATAGTGTTATGCTGCTTTGATTCTACAAGTACTGTGGGAAGCTAGGTATGAAAGCAAGTAGCAAAGGACTATCAGAAGAGAGAGGAATCGAGCAAGGAACCAAGCGCAAGACATAGGTTGGTCTCCTTTATTCTTCTCTCATCTATCTTTCATAAAGGAAAATGAAAGTAGTTTTAGTTTGTTTGTTTCTAAGGTAGCTACCATCCTTAGTGGGATTAGCAGTTTTGCATAGATGCTATTCCCGGTAACAAAATGGCGACTCTGCTGGGGAGCGAGTAGATTGTTTGTTCATCTACATTTGTTTACTTTATAAACTTACAGACGGAGCCTCAAGTCAAGCTAGCTAGCCTTCGAATTGCATTTGCTATGCAAGTGCAAAGTAGATCAACGCTGCTTCACTCAATCTCTGGGTTTTGTTTATGAATTAAACAATTGATTTACAAGCTTTCTAATTGCCCTCGTGGTGGCTCTAGTAACCTCCTTAGACCTACCCCTGTGATTGTTTTACTGATTACCAATTGCTTGGCCTAAATCCCTGAACTGAACTGCAAACTGTGACCCGAAATCCAATCAAAGTCTCGTCCCTGGTCCAGCACACTGTCTGTTCTGTGAACTTCAAATGCAGTGCACTTCCCAAGTGTAGTAGGTGCGTTGCATTTCAATTTCACTGTGTTACAGGTGCGCTAATCAGACAAGGCCTTGTTCCTGAATTTTGGTTTCTGTGTTCACTCTTTTCAGCTCTATTCAGGAGTTTTGCTGCCTATAGTCAGTACACCTCTGTTTGAAACCCCTTTCCTTGCTGTTATTCCGCCTCCATTGTGCAAAGAATTGTAAATGTTTTTATGTATTTTTTGAGACATTTTTAGTTCTCCTTTACAAAGAAGTAGCATAATTGTACCTGTCGTTTCTTGATTTGAAAGTGTCGCAAGTGTCGTTTTCAGTCATAGAAGAGAATCTGATTGCTCTTGATATTCGATTACCCTATTACTATTGTATTTGATATGAATTAGTAGTTTTTCTAGTGTCGAAAGCAAGTTTTCAATTCCAAATCGCAAAGTGTTGTCATTGTCCTCATTTTGTTTTGAAAAGAAGCTTGTTAGTAATTGTCACTTTGAAAAATAATTCAGATTTGCGCATTAGATTTCTTTTTATCATTTACACATTAAGAAGGCTGAAAAAAATACATGCACGTGCATTTGCATTTAGACTGTTTGTTGGTTTGATTTAGGACAGTGCATATAGTGTGTGCTCTTTGCTCTTTGTTGAAAGAACGCCATCTCTCTTTCCTTAGGAGCCAGGATTTTCATTTGCAAAAAGAAGATTAAACGACTGTTTATCATCTTAGATTGCATTTTATGAATTGTACATCTACATCACGTGGTGAACCTGAAAGGAAAATTTCTTAAGCAAGATCAACTATAAAATAAATTTAATGAATCTAAAAACGCTTTGGAACCTAATGCACAACATCTAGAAGTCTAGGCTAGAGACGTATTCCAGCGTCGTAAAGCCTGGTAACTATTGTTTTCACTATTGGTTGGGCGATTCCTCCACTTTGAGACGATAAGTGCCAGTACGGACTTGTGCTCCCACGTACCATCGAGTATATTTTGGGAGACCACAATAGGCTTAATCCTTTATCCATAGGAAGCCGTGTATGCCGCCCTATCGATCACAATGCACTGAACACAACATTCAGGAAGATTGACTGCTGTACCATAAAAAGTATTATGCAGTTTTGCGATTGGTTTGGTAATCCCTCTGTCTAGTTTCCAGAGTAGTCCCTTTTCCTTTCCTTTTCAGATTCCTTAATGG